>CAFUXE010000715.1:130523-163565 GCA_903364295.1 Serranus cabrilla
TCCTCCTTCTCAGCCTGTGCTACGAGTGACATGAGTATTAAATATGAGTGGAAGGAATAGATTAATTAAGGCTAACATATTCTTCATCACACAGCCAGGTTCGAGTGAGACAAAAAAGTCAGTAAATCGGATATATTAACTCATTCACTAATAAATAGGGGCAGACAGTCTATATGGGGCTTTGGGTGGGTGACTGCTCTAATGGAAGTGCAGAGACGTGTTTTAAACTGGTTTTGGATCATTGATCTAGATATGAGAGCAGCTCCATTCAAACTGCTGAAGAGGCAGTGCCCGAGGGTGATTGACCTGTTTCACCAGCCTGCCTACCTTGATAACAGTGAGAAATTCAGACTAAATGTGATTGTGAAGGGGGTTGAACATGGCAAGTGGACTATTCTATAGGGTGATGGAACATTTAGATCAGAGCTTCTCAACTGGTCTGTTTCTGGGACCCACCATCACCCCGTAACGACAAGCTGCGACCCAAATCGAGGAAAATTTCAACATCTCAAATGCATTTAATGAAAACATGGAGCAGTTTGATATAGTTTACAATATCACGGTTTAATGGTAAAGGGAAATATTCCCTTTAACACTCAACTAGCTGCATCTTAATCAAAACACAAAAAGTGCATCTTAGGGAAACAAGGTAATACAACACGCATAAAAATTCAGTAACTTCAGCCTTTTTTCACAGACTCAGCAGCTGCACAAACGTGAAATAAAAAAGTCCAACTATCAAGACGTCGTTTCAAAAAGACTCCAATTTCCGCCATGTTCAGTCAGCATTTGAAAACAAGCAAATAAAACCACAGGATTTTTCTGCCCAGGCAAAGGCCCACGACCCACTGAAAAGGGGTCCGCGACCCACTTTTGGGTACCGACCCACCAGTTGAGAATCACTGATTTAGATAGAGGCATGATGTAGGAGTTTGTACCGTGAGCAGAGAACATCGTTGGACGCCTAAAAGAACTGAAATGCACCACTACACAATAAAATAAGGCGAGGATGGTAAAAGCAGGGAGGTTAGAGGGAGTAGGTAGTCCGGAACAGGTGAGTTTTGAGTCTTGATTTGAAGATGGGGAGAGAGTCGCAGTTTCGGAGGTCGGGTGTTCCAGAGCTGGGTAGTAATGTAAAGTGTAGTAGGCAGTGTTTAACTTTGTTCATGTATTCATTGTTTGATTTAGCATATTATTTATACTCGCCATTGTTTCATTTTACATATAACGATTGTTGTTTGCATTTAATCTGACTCATATATGTAACAACAACAATGATCATGTCTATTGTGTGTATGGTTGCTTTGCAGGAAATGGGCCGCATTCTGCATTTCCCTGATCAGCCTCAGGGTTTTAACAGTTTGCACTCTTGAGGGTGTGGCAGTTCACACATGACATATGCTGCTGTTTATTGGTTATATTATAACCCACCATTATATCTATTGATCTATTGAGGTAATCCAAATAACTAATGAAGTTATACACAAGTTATCTGAAGATATTTGACTGTACTCCACTAAACATTACATATATTGGGTATGTACTTACACATAGTCATACATAGTTTACAGATTAGATAAGGCCTATTTTATGGTGTGGTTCTTAAATTTGGCTAATGCTATAAATACCATTAAAGGGAGGACATGTTGTAGAATTTGATTATAGAATATTAGAGAATCAAATTTTATTAACTAGTAACCTGTGTTTTGCAAGTGCGCTAGTCACACAACAGAAAGGAACATGCAAGTGAGGCAGACACAGCATAGTTGATATTACATAAATCTGTAGAACAAAGACATTGAGACACATTCTGATCCAGTTGTAATGTGTTTGATAATTTGGAGGCTAAAATACATTAGGCCTAGATCTCAGATCTCAGATCAGATCTTTGCTCAACAGCATTTACTGGCTGAAATTCAGTAATTTTAACAAATGTTGTTAAAATTGGTTCAGACTTGCGTACAAAGCCTATTAAAGAAACTCACTTACAAACATAATTCTTCAGCTGCTGCGCCACGATCTTGCTATCTAGAAATACAATATCCATAGCCTACTTCATATAATATCCATTCTGACATAAGGTAACCTCCACAAATTAATTTGTTTCGAACCAATGAGGAAATGTCTCCAAAGAGGGAGAAAGGGAAAGGGAAACCCAAGGTTTGTTGAAGAGAGCCTGCTAGCCAGCAGGTTAGGTTCTAAGAGTCAGTTACCGTGGCTACTCAGCCAGCGTTGAAGTTATCAGTCTTTCTGGAACGGAAAATTGAGAGTTCCCCACATTTCAGGAATAACATACTCAGGGTTTTTACCAACCCAGCTTTCTGGACTCCACCTCTGGTGCATTGTGCTGAAATAAACATGGTTTTGCCTCGGGCCCCAACAGACTCTAGAAACGCTGCAGGCAAGACAAATTAACTTTGGGAAGAACACACAGTTTGACAGTTTGTATCAATATTTGGCCAGTACACACAAACCCTCACTGGTCTTTCTAATTATTTAGTCGGTGAGAGCTGACATCACTGGTGAGGTCAGTGGTAACTGACTCCTCTCATATAGCAGAAACATTGCTGACCAGTGTCAAGTCATACATTTAAACAGCAGTAAGTGTCAGCAGGAGTTTCTCTGAAATCACAATGTGGAGAATTTGCAGCAGAGCTCTGGTGAGTAACAAACCTTCATTTTTCTGCCTCTTTATAATAAAGTAAAAGTACATCAACTGGACAACATCATATACTTATTTGTGCATCATGGCTATGATTTCTGTGATCATTTTTAGATATTAACATTTTGTTTGAGTGTCAGATTACTGTACAATTCTTACAATTTTCATACATGCGATTAATTCTGCGGCAGAAAAATACATAGCGACATAAAATGTTAGGGAATAAATTCAATTATGGTCAAACTGCTATAATTCAATATGAAATGGCCATCAATTTCACTGCTTCTGAAAAAAGATATCACTCATTCTTGAGAATTAGGCAAGCAGCTTTGTTTTATATTTCATACACCATTGCAATTGAAAGTATGAATAATAAAAGACAGAACATAGTTAAAATAAATAAAAGGAAGATAAAAGCATAAAAAATAATAAATACTTATTATTGTGTGTTTGGCTTATTTGTAATTTTGAATAACTATCATGGATAATTAGTGCACGCAAGTCTTTTGAAAGTCTCTTTCTGTCCCGATGGACACAAGTTCAAATTCCTGATCCAAATGGAGTATTTTATCAATCCACAGCAGGACTTCTGGATTATTCACTTACAGTTTGATCTCATCTGTGTTGAGCTCCAGCTTACTTGAATGCAAAAAAAAAAGTTTTAACACACTTTTAAAACATAGCATATGTTGGATTTGTCCCACTGAAACATTGAAGGTGGGGATGGTGAAACCTTTATCGGTGACTCGGGTTGCTGGCAGAAACCAGAATCATCAGAAAGGACTGCCCAGGCATCCTGTCCCCCCTCTGCGGCAGAGCTGTGAGCTTTACCTCCACTTTCTGGAGCCCGTCATAGAGGAGGACGAGCTAAAACGAACTAAAGAGCTCGTGGAAGAGTTTCAGAGAGCAGGGGGGGTCGGAGAAAGACTGCAGAGAGGCCTGGAGAGGAAAGCCCAAACCACTGAGAACTGGGTGAGCTCAACACTGACAGCTACAGACGTGTTTACGGACACATCCTGCATTTATTTAGCTCCTGTGTGAGTGTATGTCAGTCCGTGCGAGTGCATATTCTTATCTCTATGTGTGAGTGCATGGTGCATGTTCATGTGTGTGTATCTTCTGATGTACACGTGAGGACGAAATTATTAACACTTGAAAAATTCTTATTTTCTTAGGGGGGGCTAATTATTTCGTCCTCATGTGTATAATTGCATGTTAGGTTGTGTCCGAAATCACTCACTCATTCCCTACTCCCTATCCACTATATAGTGAGCAGCAGTTAGTGGACTCAACTTTATACGATTCGGACACTAATCGCTGCCGAGCCGGTCACACAACATGACGTCACATCGCCGTCGGCTGTCGGGCAGTTAATACGTGAAGCTTAAAGCCGGCCGGTAAAATCGCAATAACGGGGGTTTCCCTTTGACAGGATTTATTCATAACGGACTTTAAACAAATTACAAGTCCACAAAACAATAAAAAAATATCTATTTTAAAATACAATTGTCTGTCACAGTCCCGTTCGCGCGCGTCCGCCGTCTCTCTCTCAAACCGCATTGCATGATGGTCAATAATGTCCGTCTAGTGACCATCGGCTGCTCCCTACATTTCACAATGCATTATGGGAGATATGTAGTGCACTATATAGGGTATAGCGATGCTCACTCAGAATTCGAACACCACTACAAAATGGCTTTTTCACTATATAGTGGATAGGGAGTGATTTCAGACACAGCCTCAGTGTGTGTGATTTGTATGTGAAAGTGCATTTTAGAATGTGTGAGTGCATGTTAGAAAATATTGGTGAATGTCAGAATCTTCCACTGACTGTGTATATATATATGTAAATCTTTGTGTGTGTGTTTGTGCGTGTGTGTTCCTGTGTTTGTAGCTGGCAGACGATTATTTGAACTACCATTACCTCAGCAATCGTTTTTCTGTGGTGTGTCACTCAACTCTTGGGTCATTACAACCCCCAATGGAGTTCAGAGACAAAAAGGAACAATTGAGGTACACACACAAACACAAAAAACACACACATGCACAATCATTCTGTCAGGCAGTACATTTTGAACATACTTTTACTACGGCGACTGTCCCACTCCTCTATCACATAGAGTAGTGCTTCTCAACTGGTCTGGCTCTGGGACCGACCATCACCCAGTAACGACAGGCCAAATCGAGGAAAATTTCTAACTTCTCAAATGCATTTAATGAAAAGATGGAGCAGTTTGAGCCTGAGATAGTTTACAATATCACAGTTTAATGATAAAGGGAAATATTCCCTTTAACACTCAACTAGCTGCATCTTAATTAAAACACAAAAAGTGCATCTTAGGGACACAAGGTAACACAACACGCATAACAATTCAGTAACTTCAGTCTTTTTTCACAGACTCAACAGCATGCGTGCACAAACATGTAATAAAAAAGTCAAACTATCAAGAAGTATTTTCAAAACGACACAAATTCCCACCATGCTCAATCAGCATTTGAAAACAAGCAAATAAAACCACAGGATTTTTGTTGCCCAGGCAAAAGGCCCACGACCTACTTTTGGGTCCCGACCCAGCAGTTGAGAACCACTGACATAGAGGATGTTTTTTTTAAAACATTATTGGTGGGAACAGCAGTCCTTTTCAGTGTACTGAATCCCTAGAATCCATTCTTAAAAAAAGTACATGATTCATTCAGTGAATCATTCAGTGAGCCGACACACAGAGTTTTCAGCAATCGAATAAGCCAATGAGCCAAGAATTTAGTTGTATAAAGCTACAGTTTGCAAACTAGAAGCTGCTATATCAATTGTAGCAAATCCCTCTGAAAGTCGGTCAGACACTTGGACTGATGATTTCATGATTTATTAAAAATCCATAACTATTACTGTATCAAAACTAAAATTGTATCATTGTATTACTTAAACACAAACCATTAGATATGAAAAGATAACTTGTTGTTGACAAATACGCAAGTTAATTTGCGTTCATTCGTGCATTTGGACTGATTTGACTAGAAATGCAGCCGCATTTTCTACCTTGCCCCCTCAAAATGAAGTTCATTTTTCTTATGAAAGAACCCACCTCCCAACTCTGCCCAGCCAAGTTGCAGAGGTGTGACAAGCTGATTGGCCAGGATTCCTCTGGCCGTCCAGACGGAGACAATTTTTGCCTTAAACACATATGTTTTGCTTCGTTTGGGACGGCCGTCCACACGAATCCCGTAAACACATAGCCCGAAAACGCACTTTTTTGAAACCGGGTCCCAGGGTGAATAAATCCGAAAACGCATCCCTTGCGTATTCATGTGGACGGCGAAGACGGATATCTGCGTTTCGATGATGTCATCGCCACACCCCTCGAGCTTAGCCTTCCACCTCTTATATCCCGCGAGACGTCTCACAACAACATCAATAACAATGGCGGACTACATGCTCGTGTTCCTGCTGGAGAAGATATTGAGCCTATTAGGGTTACTAGGGTTGTTATCATGCTCCTGAGCCACCACGCTGAGCAAACAAGGCAGATGGACTGATGGGTTCTTCTACTGCCGATTTGTAAACAGCGCTCAATCTTTGTGCGCATGCTCCGTCTCTTCCTCTCCGTTTTTTTGTGAATTTCTGAAATTGAAACAGCGCCACCTATAGGCCTGGCATATGAAGTAGCTTATTGAGACGGATCCGTGTGGACGCAAATATTCCTGATGCGATGCCAGGGAAAACGGAGAGGGAAAAGATCGTTTACGTACGTGTGGACGGCCTCTTAAACAGTTAAAAGAATAATCTTTTTTTTCTCTTTTCAGATTTGCTGCAGAAACTATATCAGCTATTGTGGAAATGAAGACATCGATTGACAAGTGAGTACTGAGTTTAAAATACTCTCCTCTCCCAGACACATAAGATCTTTATCAACCTAACAAGTTAATTAATTGTTTCATGATTTATTGTTTCACAATCTAATAATAACTATGAACAATGAAACTAATATACTGAAGCAAATTGTTTTCCCGATTCTAAAATAGTTTTGCTCTTTGAAGTGCCATCTTAGGCCAGGAAAACAAAAATCAGTTCTTTGGAGAATTAGAAACATGATTCATCTTTTCAGAATCAGAAGTGAAAGAAGTTCACACTTTTCTCTCTGTCTTAAAATATGACAGAGAGCAACATAAGATTATAGGAACAGTCATCTGTGCATGTTTGGTTTTTGATCAGTTCTAATATTAGCATTTTGCACCAAAATCTACCTAGAAAACTCTACTCTTAAGTGAAGAAATGGCAATACCTGAAGACATTGAAGTCAAGTCAATGATGTTCATTAGTTTGTTGTGATTAAACTTTATTGCATCAATGCATCAAACAATATAAACAGTGTATAATCTGTACAGTACATTGTGAGCTGACTGTATCAGTAGTACCTTCTGGTAACAGCCTTATTAATAATTAATGTAGGGGAAGAGACTAAAGACAAACTTCAAATATGAAGGCAGAGCTACATAATTTAAATGACTCATTAACACACATTGGATGTGGCAGCTTAACATATAGATCATCTAAGCCAGTGATTCTGAACTGGTGGGTCGGGACCCAAAAGTGGGTCGCGAAACCGTTTTTAGTGGGTCGTGGGCCTTTGTCCTGTGGTTTTATTTTGAAGGGGGGTTTTTTTATGCCGTCTATTCACTCTGTTTGTTTTCATCTGCTAACTGAAGTTTGGGTCTTTTTGAAACGACTTCTCACTAGTTGGACTTTTTTATTTAATGTTTGTGCATGAAAGCTGTTGAGTTTGCTAAAACAAAGGATGTTGTGTTATCTAAGTTGCACTTTTTGTTTTTTAATTAAAATGCAGCCTATTTTAGTGTAACTTTTCATTAAATACATTTTAGAAGTTGAGGATTTTCCTCGTTTTGGGTCTCGTCTTGTCATGACGGTGTGATGGTTGGTCCCAAAGCCAGACCAGTTGAGAACCGCTGATCTAAGCTACTGTTCAATGTTTCTATGTGTGTTGCAGTGGGACAATGCCAGTTGAACACCTTAAAGGGAGGCCATTGTGTATGAAGCAGTATGAGAATATGTTTACATCCTGTCGTATCCCTGGACTGGAAATGGACTCAATGGAGGATTACGCCGACACCTCCAACCCCCAGAAACACATCACTGTGGCACACAACAGCCATGTAAGACACCTTCATGTTTATTTTTATGAGGCCAAGTTTGTAGCATAAACCAGTGCCACACACAACTGTTTTTTTTTTGGCCTAAGCCAATTTGCATTGCCTTTCCCTACACAACTGGGTTTATATAGAAGGCAATCATGAGGCCCAAAGTGCTTCACAGAGCAAGATTGAGACAGTAAGGACAAAAAAGTCAAAACAAAAATAGGAGAAGGCACCATAAGTATGGGCCAGGTAGTAAAGATCTGTATTAAGGCTCTTTTTAAGAAAGTCCACAGAGGTGAAGTACCTCAGAACCTAAGATAGATGGTTCCTGAGACAATGAGGGCCACAGAGTGTGTTTTTTTGTTGAAATCGTTGGTATGACTAGTACATGGTAAATGGACTGCAATTATATAGCACTTTTCTAGTCTTTGCGACCACTCATAGTGCTTTTACACTACAGACTGCGCTCATTCACCCTTTCGCACACACATTCAAACTAGTGGCCGAGGTTACCCTACACAGGGCAACCGGCCACCATCAGGAATACAATCAAACAACATCGGGAGCAATTTGGGGTTCAGTATCTTGCCCAAGGATACTTGGGCTGCCATGGTCAGGGATCGAACCACCAATCTTCCAATCAGTGACCAACCGCTCTCCAAATTGACACAGTAGCCCTGCTGCTGAGGATCGTAGGATCAGAGTAACCTGTTGGGTACAGATCTAAAGAGCATCTCTGAGAGATGTACTGGGTCATTTAAAAACTAGTAGTTCAAGCCAAGAAAAGGCTGTGCTTATCCAGTGTTTATTTGGTTTTCATGACTTTATGAATACTAAATTTCCATCCTGTCACCTCTCCAGCTGCTCATTCTCAAACTGGAAAGAGAAAGCAGGAAAAATGTTCAATCAACTACCATGGAGCAAACAGCACAGCAGTGTGCTATACAGTTTATGCAGTCGTGTTATTGGGACTACATGGCCTATCATAAAGTTCTCAAGCAGCAGTGGAAATAATCTTGTGGTCTCCACCGATAATTATACACTCACCAGCCACTTTATTATGTTCACCTGTTCAACTACTCATTTACAAAAATATCTAATCATCCAATCACATAGCAGCAACTCAGTGCATTTAGCCATGTAGACATGGTCAAGACTGTAATATTCTTATTCTGCTATGAATAAAACATCCAATAGAACTTCTGGCTAGCTTCAGCTAGCTGTTTATTTCTGAACTCTTGTGCTGTCCAACAACTTGTTCTCTTCCCTCCTCCTGTATATCCATTCAGTCTAAAGTGGTCTACACTGCCATCCATGGCCTTTGTTAGCACTTATCCTTACAAAGACAAGCTCAAAGCGTTCAAAGAGTTCAAAGCCAATGCTTATCTACTGGGATTTTCATGCACAACCATCTCTAGGGCTTACAAAGAATGGTCTGAAAAAGACAAAATATCAAGTAGGACAAAATGCCTTGTTGATGCCAGAGGTCATCGGAGAATGGCCACACTGGAGAAGATGAAAGAAAGGCAACAGTAACTCACCAAGGCATGCAGCATCTCGGAACACACAGCACGTCAAACATTGAAGCGGATGGGCTACATTGTGTCATTTGTTTTTATCTTTATTTACAGATAATGATGATGTAATGACATAATTGGCATTTCTAAAATATGTTGTATAAATTGTATTGTGGCCACACGGTGGTATAGTGGTTAGCACTCTTGCCTCACAGCAAGAGGGTTGCGGGTTCGAGTGTGTCGAGTTTGCATGTTCTCCCCGTGTGTGCGTGGGTTCTCTCCGGGTACTCCGGCTTCCTCCCACAGTCCAAAAACATGCAGCTCAGGTTTAATTGGTGACTCTAAATTGCCCGTAGGTGTGAATGAGAGTTTGAATGGTTGTCTGTCTCTATGTGTCGGCCCTGCGACAGACTGGCGTCCTGTCCAGGGTGTACCCCGCCTACACCCAATGCAGCTGGGATCGGCTCCAGCCCCCCCGTGACCCGGGTTGACCCGGATAAGCGGTACAGAAGATGAATGAATGAATGAATGAAATTGTATTGTAAATGTGTTGTATATGTGAGTGTGCGTTTGTGTGTGCAACCATAAAGTGATGTCTTTCTTTTCATGTGTTTCTCTCTTTGGAATTAGTTATTTGCGCTGGATGTGTACAATACTGATGGGACTCCTCTGACAGTTGATCAGCTCGGTGTTCAGCTGGAGAGGATCTGCACTTCCTCACCACAGACCAACACAGAACCTGTTGGGATCCTCACCACCGAAAACAGAGACCTCTGGAGCAAAAGCTACAGCAACCTTATCAAGGGTGAGAACAACTCTTCTGTCATGAAAGAAGGTTTATAAGTGTTCCCTTCTCGACATTACAATATGATATGCACTTATTTTTAACCCCAAATACACATTCACTGAAAAAAGTTTAGTTTGCACAAAAGTTATCAGCTGGACAACCTTAAACAGGAAGTCATCTCGTCAAATATTTTATCTTTCTTTCATACTCCTCCAACACCTGTCAATCAAACATCTATCGTCTGTCAGTCAAACACAGACATCACCCTTCAACATCAGTCAGTGAGACGCAGACATGCCCATCTGACATTTGTCAATTGAAACATGGACACGGCCCTGCAACATCTGTCAGTCAAACAAACAACATGCCCATCCAACATCTGTCAGTCAAACAAACAACATGCCCATCCAACATCTGTCAAACATGGCCCTCAAGCTTTTGTCGGTCCACTGAAATCCAGGTTTAATAAAAAAGATTATCTCACTTTTTTGTCTAATAGAAATATTATCAAAATATTCACAAAGCAATTAAATGTTTTTTACTGTAGAGTTTTATTTTGATTTCATTTGAACTCTAAAACAGCTGCAAATTTCATATAACAGAACAACATATTTAAAAGCATCATATTCACTGACAGTGTTTGTGTACGGAGCCACAGCAAAGTGAAGAAGGTTTTGCTAACACAAACAATTGATGTATGAAATAAAAGAACATCTTCCAGGCCATGCTAAAATATGATTTAGAGAACTGGATAAATCAGTCATATTAATTTTTTATAACTTTTGACTAAACTTAAAAAATGTTTGATCCAGTTTTGAAGTGACTTGGAACAACATGTGAATAAGACTCTTAATGTTTTTCATGTCAAAGTAAATAACAACGGTATTAACTTTGTTTACTCTGTGCGTGTCCTTCATGTGTTTAGATGAGACCAACAAAAAGTCCCTGTCAGCCATACAAAGAAGCCTGGCCATACTGTGTTTGGACCGAGCAGTACCCCCAGTGTCTGGCGAGCCGTCTCAGGTCACTGATCTTAAGCATTTGGTTCATGGAGGAGGCAGCCAGTTCAACAGTGGAAACCGCTGGTTTGACAAGAGCTTGCTGGTAATTTAACACTTTGGTGTCTGTATTATACATACATTTTTCCTGGCATCATTTTGGAGACCAAAAACAGACAGTAGTATATGTATAGAAAATCTTCACTTTCACAGACCTGCAAGATCTGTAAATCTTTAGGTTGGGTGAAAGAGTCAAAGCCACATGCTTGGCTGCCTAAGCAGTGTCATCATTCTGTGGGAATACTCCTTAAAGATGTTATCAATTTTTGCCATACAATTTGCTCTTTTAACCTGACATACACAGATGAATGCAAAAAAGCAGAGTTTAACACAATGTTAACCTTTATAAAGTCAACACAACAAAGGAGCTATAACATATTAGTGCTAGAACAAAAAACATTGCTGTCACACACACATTGATTTATATCTTGATGTAAAGCAAAGGGCCAAGTTAACTATTAAGTGACTGGAGGCCGTGGTTCACCAATCTGGTACAGACCTGGAAAGAGGTCTAGCTGCGACCCTTCAAGGCAGGGGGCAGCCGACTTCAGTCAGTGAAGTTGGTGTCTATTAAAAAAAAAACTATTTTGTTTTTCAGATCACTATTGGAGAAGATGGGAGATGTACTATTAAATTCTCACATATTGCTTCAGATGGTATTGTCATCATGGCTGTGAATGACTATTTTGTAGAATCACGGTAAGTAGACCAAAACAAAAGAAATACGCTTACATTTCCTGAAGAAAACGTGTGTGACAGCAACATCCAAGAGTATGTCTCTACATGTCCGGAGACTGCAGATTCATAACCGCAGTTCTGGACCTGCAGTTCTAGACCCCTTGTATTTCGCTACTGGACGGCTGTAAAACTGCAACTAAATCAGAATCTCACCCGAACATCACTTTTTGAAATAAGTTACACTTGTATTACAATTTACAATTTTAAAATTTTGCTACACCCGAATAAAAAAAAAAATTATTTAGGATTTAATTATTGACGAAGCATGAAGCTTCTAACTAAAGAATTTCCCTACAGAAATCAATCTGATTCGGATGAAGCTATAAGTCTCCCTTCTAACAAGTTTTCAAGGTTTATTTACACCATCAATTTTATCAACAGTTGGCAGGGTGATGACACCAAAATACAAGATACTAAAAAATTATTAAAGGTTTGTTACACCTATGTTTTCTTCACGTTTAATCACACCCAAATAAGTATTTTTGTATATATTTATATAATGTACACATGTTTGATCCAACCATTGCACTGCATTGATCAAACCCGTTACAGCATATAATAGGAAATGTCTGGTCTTGGGTCACAGTATAAAACAACCAAATATCAAACAAAACAACACTAATGTGTATAATATATATATACATTTCTTCAGTTTTGGCAAGGGTTCCTGTTCCTTTCTGGATTGTAATGTGCGCCTAAAAAGAGAGTGCTTAATTAATCAAAGTTAATATTTTTCAACCGTTTTACAGACAAAAACAAGTTCAGAACCTAATGATAGACAAAAATACATTTCGGATCTTCTGCACTGGATGAGCTTAATTTCTGTCCAATAAATCTCTAAATATATGTTGTAGAGTAGCCTAATTTCAATGTAGTGATATAAACACAGGTGATATATGAATATGAATAATAAAGGGAAAATGTGTGTGTAGGTGTATATATAATGATATGTATATATATAATAATAATATATGGATAATATATGATATATATAAATTCATACAAAATTTACTTTTAGCATAAAGTACACTAATTTCCAATGTGTGAACAGTTTCATGCTTGTATGAAAATGTAGGCCCATACATGTTTTTCTCATATCATCCACTTCATTGCTTTAATCATTTATTCATGTTTAATTCAAAGCACAAATTCTTCGTCACCGCGCTTGGATTTCATGAAACAAAATGTGTGGGTCAAACTGTTCATTGCTAACAAGCTTAACTACCACCTACTAGTTTAACCCATATTTGACATGCCTTTCAGATTATTGTGCTAAATTCATATCATTTTGAACATATCACAGTAAAACATAAATTTCGCTGTCTACTTCATGTCAACAAAATACTTTGATGACAATAAACAAATAATGTGATTCACATTACTCACGCGGATTGTCGTCGTCGTCGTCCATGTTCAATCAGTTGCAATCAGGCCTGGAATTTGGCATTTTAGGGGCAAGGCCATTTGGTCTTTTGTGCTGTCAATTTTTTGAGGGCACAAAGGCCAAATGCCAGGGCACCAAGGCCATAAATTAAAACAATGATCTAAAATCCACGTTCATAATGAATTTAATTTAAGTACTAATGATGCTTCTGAGGAAGATTGGAGTCTCAGTCGAAACTGTCATCAGGAAAAGAAACATCTCCTATACTTATTATGTCTGAAGATAAGAAACTATTGAACATATCTAAAAAGAATACAAAATTAACCGTATCACACTGATTGTTGCTTGTGATTTGTCCGTTTTGTTTTTACATGTGATTACGTTTTTTATAGTTGTCTATTTTTTAACCTGTCTGCAAGCCAAGTTTCCCTTAGGGGGCAATAAAAGCAACTTAACTGAACTGAAGTACACAGGAAATTATGAAGTCCATCACTCACTTCAAAAACTGTAAAACTTATTTAACCAATCTCCACCCACTATTTTTGCTCAATTGACACCAAATGTGCAAGAGCATCTTCAGATTGGCCTCAAAAAGTACTACACAGATTTTTGAAAACAAGAAACAACCCCTGTCATGAAAACAAAAAAGTAAAAACAAAAAAAAAACGAAAATGAAAAGTTAAAAATTTTTCTTGCAGCTCGACCCAGTAACAGGGTGTTCGTGTATCGTTGGCATGGAGACAAGTCCCAATGTACATGTACAGCCCCAACCAAAACCCATAGTGAAGAAATAACAGTTCGGGGGCCACAAATAGGTGGTCGGAGGGCCAGATGAAAGTACGGCTGTTATAGCCCGTCCGAGCGGTTCATGCCAGGCTCAAATCAAATCCACCACTGGTTATGAATGCCATCAAAAGTCGCTTTTTTTCTCAAAAGACACAGGTGTCAAAGCTCTGTTGACAGGAAAGAGGCTTGCGAGAAAACTGCAAAACCAACTGGGGCAGTGCAGGCGCGGCATCAAGGCCACGTAGCCTCACGGCAGACATTTTTTTCAAAGTCACAAGGCCAGGTTCGTGAAATTCCTGCCCTGGTTGCAATAGTTTGTAATGCTTCCAATGAAATTAGGGCTGTCGCAAAATACAAGGGGTCTAGAACTGCGGGTCTGAATCTGCAGTCTCCGGGTCTGTGGACACACCCTCCTCGCAACATCTGGTGCTGTTCACCGGTTCAGCCTCAGAGTCCCAGCAAGAAGTGTTGTTGATTCATGTCTGAAGATACCATGTGCATTTGGTGGTAATTCAATTAGGTTTTCAAGGGATATGGTGGCATTTTTTTTTTTAATGATCACCCTCAGTTGCACTCCAATGAGGTTTCAGACATGAAATGACAACAAGAATGGAAAGGATTAAAAAAAATTATTAAAAAAGTAAAAAAGTTGTTATAACAGTGGTAATTATTGGCTAATCCAATAATATATTTGGAAAATATAAAGACAATTAGAATGGGGCCATTCTGCATAACAAGTAATTTTACTTTTGATACTTAAAGTACATTTTGATGCTGGTAATTTTTAACTTTTACTAAGTAAGTACAAAGTAAGTTTTGAATGCAGGACTTTTACTTGTAGTGGAGTAATTTCATTATGTGGTATCGGTTCTTTTAAGTAAGGCACAGATACAGAAGACCCAGAAACGCTGTACAGTCAGAGCAATGGGCTTTCTTGGGAGAGAAGGACTTTAAAAGACAGAACAGAGCATCTTAGAGTTTGAAGGAGAGGTGCAGCAACTGTAGGCAGTATGAAAATGAATTGTTTTTTAAACATAAAAATGCTTGAGTATAAATCCAAAATATAAAGCCCAGAATCATATTACTAGTGTCCCCCAAAGAGCTTTACATTCTGTACAAAAAAAATGTTGATTCAATGAAGTCTGCAGGATTTTGAATCTATATTGTTTTAAGATATTTAAGACCCGCTCATTTGTTTCTTGTGGGTTCATCAGCTGTTAGATATGCTTGGTGTTTCTCTGTATCTTCATGTGACTTTAGCATTTTGATTGATTCCATTTTGTTCTATCCTGTGCATCATGTCTTTTCCCTTGTGCGTAGAAAGAGACAAAAGCAACAGGTGATGCAGTCT
Source organism: Serranus cabrilla (assembly GCA_903364295.1). Taxonomy (NCBI): domain Eukaryota; kingdom Metazoa; phylum Chordata; class Actinopteri; order Perciformes; family Serranidae; genus Serranus; species Serranus cabrilla. The sequence continues at coordinate 145,958 of CAFUXE010000715.1, forward strand.
CCCATGGAGCCTTTGCCTGTGCCCCAGAAACTACAGTTCAACCTAACACCTGAGCTCAAGAAGGACATAGAGGAGGCCAAGCAGCACATAGACATGTGAGAGCAACTTTAAGTACATACTTACTGTCGGTAGTTACAACAATCCTATCATCCTCTCATCAGGCAAAAATGTTGATGTTGGACAATAACCCTGCTTAACCCAGGATTATATTAAATCAGAGTGTTTTGTAAAAATGATTCCTACAATATCTGACGACGATCACAACTAAATAAAGTAAGCTTAAGACAGGTTTATGGATGTAACTTTCTCTGAGTAACCAGAAGTAGCAGTAATCTAGTTACCCAGTGTAGCCCCAGTGGCAAATCATGGTGGCTAATTACTAACAGACTAAGTAATTCACCTTCAGTTAAACAAATATATGCTTTGTTTTTTTTAAAAACAGATATTTAAAAGAATAGTTTGTAAATGTGGTTGTTTACAGTCCGTGTGATACCTGGTGTCAATGAAGGCAGAAGTACTGACACAGAAGCAGAACAATGTACTGTTGAGGATGGAGGCAGCAGCTAAATGTGTTTTAGACATAGAACACAAAATCAATATTAGTTCAAGTGAATACTATATTGAGAATATTTTCATCTCTTAAAGCCTCCATGCTCTGCCCGGTTCTTTAATCTATACTTGGTTTTTACAAAAACTCAAAACAACTGAGTAAGGTTGATCATTTATTGAATCAATATTAACCACCACCTCCTCCTTGAACCGGCACCTTATCGTGGTGGAGGGGTTTGAGTATCCGAATGATCCTGGGAGCTATGTTGTTGGGGGCTTAATGCTCCTGGTAGGGTCTCCCAAGTCAAACAGGTCCCAGGTGACAGATCAGACTAAGAGTGGTTCAAAGACCCCTTATGAGAAAGAAAACAGCAAAGACGAGTATGTCGCCCAAATTGGCGTCACCAGGGCCCCTGGAGCCAGGCCTGGGGTTGGGGCTCACAGGCGAACGCCTGGTGGCCGGGTCTTTGCCCACGGGATCCCCGAACCCGGTGGTGGACACCGGAAGTAAGGGATGCCGTCAAGCTGAAGAAGGAGTCCTACCGAGCCTGGTTGGTTCGGGGGACTCCTGAGGCAGCTGACGGGTACCGGTCGGGGACAGTGCCTCTGGAATGGCAGACCGGGGTGGTGGTTCCTCTTTTTAAAAAGGGGGACCGGAGGTTGTGTTCCAACTATAGAGGGATCACACTCCTCAGCCTCCCGGGGAAAGTCTATTCCAGGGTACTGGAGAGGAGAGTTTGGCCGATAGTCGAATCTCGGATTCAGGAGGAACAATGCGGTTTTCGTCCTGGCCGTGGAACACGTGGACCAGCTCTATACCCTCCACAGGTTGCTCGAGGGTTCATGGGAGTTTGCCCAACCAATCCACATGTGTTTTGTGAACCTGGAGAAGGCATTCGACCGTGTCCCTCGTGGCATCCTGTGGGAGGTGCTCCGGGAGTATGGGGTCGGAGGCCCTCTGCTAAGGGCCGTGCGGTCCCTGTACGACCGGAGCAGGAGCTTGGTTCGCATTGCAGGCAGTAAGTCAGATCTGTTCCTAGTGCATGTTGGACTCCCACAGGGCTTCCCTTTATCACCGGTTCTGTACATTATTTTTATGCACAGAATTTCTAGGCGCAGCCGGGGTCCAGAGGGGTTCCGGTTCGGGAACATCAGGATTTCATCTCTGCTCTTTGCAGATGATGTTGTCCTGTTGGCTCCAGCATGCACTGGGGTGGTTTGCAGCCGAGTGTTAAGCAGCTGGGATGAGAATCAGCACCTCTAAGTCCGGGGCCATGGTTCTCGACCGCAAAAGGGTGGTTTGCCCCCTCCAGATTAGTGGAGAGTTCCTGCCTCAGGTATCTTGGGGTCTTGTTCACAAGTGAGGGAAGGATGGAGCGCGAGATTGACAGGCGGATCGGTGCAGCGGCCGCAGTAATGCAGACGTTGTATCGGTCTGTCGTGGTGAAGAAGGTTTACTCGATTTACCGGTCAATCTACGTTCCTACCCTCACCTATGGTCATGAGCTTTGGATCATGACCAAAAGAACAAGATCCCGGATACAAGCGGCCGAAATGAGTTTCCTCCGCAGGGTGGTAGGGTGCTCCCTTAGAGATAGGGTGAGGAGCTCTGTCACCCGGGAGGAGCTCAGAGTAGAGCCGCTGCTCCTCCACTTCGAGAGGAGTCAGCTGAGGTGGCTCGGGCATCTGTATCGAATGCCCCCTGGACGCCTCCCCTCTCCCCTGGCATGGGAACCCCTTGGGATACTCCCGGAAGAGCTGGAGGAGGTGTGTCCCTGCTCAGAATACTGGCCTTGCGTCCCGGCCCCGGATAAGCGGCAGAAGATGGATGGATGGGTGGATAATAACCACATGTAATGGACTCTGCAGTGCCCATGTCAGACCACAAAACAGGGTGAAGAATAATTTCTCTCTCCACATTTATCTTCTGGGTTTTGGCCAAACCCTGACAATAGATTGGACTTTGCAATTGGGCAATTTAGGATGACCCAGCAGCCAACCAGAGCTGGTCACCTTGTGTTAAACTTTCACTACAGAATTTATGGTGTTTATGTCAATGTATGTTGGATGTCTGGAAGAACTCTGTTTCCCTATCTCATTCTTGTCAGCTCATGGGAAATTTACCATGTAAATATTTTTTTCTTTTATGACCTAAACCTAACAAAGGAATGTTGCCTTGAAAATACTCATGTCCCTTCTGCTAAATGACTATATAGTCAGAGCTACACTCATTAACCCTATTTTCTAATAAGCTGACTTCCTTACCCTATGAGTGTCACAATTTCAAACAAAAAGTTTATTATATATGTTTATACTTTAATCATTTTTACATAGATATATGCTGCAAAATACTGCTGAAAACTTCTCTGTAGCTATCCAAAAAAGTCTCACTGTTCTGAATTGTCTCCAATTTCCACAACCACAGACTGGCCCAAGACATTGATATAGGGTTTCTGGTGTTCAAGCACTTTGGGAAAGATGTCCTTAAAGCCCACAAGATGTTTCCTGATGCTTTCCTACAATTGGCGATCCAGCTGGCCTTCTACAGGTGAGGTGCTGGAAGTCCTGTGAAGATGGACTGTCTTTGTATGCAGGATTTTTACTGTTTACATTATAAACACAGGGTAACCCGGGAACTGCACACCAAAATGTTACAAATTTAAAAATCTTGACCTGACAGTCAGGTGGCAACAGACTCTTTTATTCATTAACTCAGATAATATAGCATTCAGGTTGCACTTTAAATTAGGGTAGTAGTGATACTATAGCAGAATGCTGTGGTCACAGAAACAACATTTGCTCATCAGCAAGAAACTGGAGTAATGGAAAAACAAATTCTTCTCAACAAAATTAAAATGGATAGTTAGTAAAACATCACTGTGTTGTTTGACTGTGGAACTCTCTATGTTGGAACATAAAATTGTGTTCTTTCTTTCTATTCTTTTGTCAGGACTAACCAGCGGTTGTGTTCAACATTGGAACCTGCCACCCTGCGTTTCTTCAATCTGGGAAGAGTGGGTTCTATCAATTCAAACTCCCCTGCCTCAGCCTCATTTGTCAAGGCCTTTGATGAACCCCAAAAAAAGGTCTGATAAGTGAATAACTTCTAATTAGACTGGCTAAATGTTATCGAATATTACATTAGATCCAACTTTTGTTGCTGGGTTAATGGTCAGGGCAATCACTGTAACAAACTCTAGATGATGAGTTGTAATCTTTTTATATTCTTCCTGTTTGGCACAGAACTCAGAGAAAATTGATTTATTGGAGAAGGCAATAGAGGCACACAGATGGTACGCTAGCATGGTGAGTATCATTCACAGCACCACTTTTTAGCTCAGTGTATGTAATTGTGTGTGTAGTTTATTATCTTTGTCAAGAAGCCTCTCTGTTCTCATCTCTTTACACTATCCCACCTCACATATATTCTTTACTAACTTCCAAATCCTGATTGGTTTCCTCATACGTAGCTTGATTTAGTTGTCCATATTACACATTTGCTTGTTACTCTATCCAGTTGAAAGGTTTTGAAGAAAGTTAAATGTACTCTGTGCTGTTTTCAAACAATAGTAGTGCAGTGGAACAGTGCTGTACATGTTGGTCTCCATGTTGTTCTTTTTTACACTGGAGAATCCACATAAATGTTTGATATGAAAGAGATGCAACAACTTTGTTATACCTTAAGTAACATAACATGACATAACACTTTTGGTGTTAAAAACTGACATAAACTGAAACAATATTACTAATAAAACTCCACAGGGTACCTTAAATATTATGTCTGTTGAAGGACAATGCCAACAAATTGAATTGTCTCCATCCTAACAGGTAAATGACGGCCAGGACGTGGAAAACCATTTCCTGGGTTTGAAGTTGCAGGCTGTAGAGGAAAGAATCCCCATTCCTGATCTCTTCAAAGACATCTCATTTGCTAAAGCTTTTGAGTATAAACTCTTAACAAGTCAGGTAAGATTGTAATATCTGAATGCAGCACCAAATCCCTCCACTGACCAGAGTAACCACTCTATTATTTAACTTGCCTTCAATTCTTGCATGGCATTTATCCATTCATTTTTGGGTCATTTTGACTTGAGGAGCGCTCTGCCTCTCAGATTCAGCCCTTTTGTCTTGTGTGTCTTTTGGGGAGTGTTGACCTGCCCAGTAAATATACACTTATGTCTTTATGTCTCCTCTGAGTGTATTGAAGAGCTTATCATGTAAATACAAACTGTGTCACATAGTGGAGAGACCAATCAGGGCTCACGAAATTATGTGAAATGACCAGGTCTTCTCTCCTCCCTCCAAGGGAATCTGTGTGCCCAGGAAAAGAATGCACATTGACCATCGTGGTCATTTAATGTTATTTTGTGAGATCAGACTGGGAGACACACAACCGGATAACCAGTGGTACATTGTGGCGTTGGCTCTCTAAATTATGAGACAATTTCTTTAACTTTTGGGCAACCTGTAGATTTGTTGGCATATCTGTAATTCCACATAAAATAGATAAACCACAATCAGACAATGTCAATATTTTTTGAAGAAGTATCTACTTATACTTACAGATGAGAGAACATTTCACATACATATCTAATGCAAAATGATGTTGAAAATGCTTACTTTACTGAACACATCAGTTCTATGAAACCACTTCCTTCTTCCTACTCTTTATGTTCTCAAGGTGGTGTCCAAGTCGGGATCTCTTGGTTTGCTGATGCCATTACCTGGGACTTGTCAAGTGGGGTATGGTATTTTGAATGATCACATAACCGTCAAGGTGTCTGCTTTCAGAGAAAATGGTGTTTTAAATGTCGGTGCAATGACACGAGCCATAGAGCATGCACTCTTGGACATAAAAACTATGCTGGACCAAAGGGATGAATTGTGAAGATTTATATGAATGATACACAACTCCAGGCCTTCTTACAAACATTTCAGCCACGATCGACTCCATGGATTTGCTGGGTTAACTTGTGTGAGTATTGGGTGTTGTGTTATTTATTTGTTTTATTGGGATATTGGGTTTTTATGCAGTGTTCTTGCATTTATTTTGTGTCTTTGTTGTTTTAACCTTCTGTTTCAAAAGATGTTTTTAGCCTACAACCTAAATCTCTAGGTTTAAGTTCACATGCATGTCATATCCATGTTTTTTTGTACTTCTTGTTCAAGCTGTTCTCTAGCCCTTTTTATATACACAGGTTGTCTTTAGTTAATACAGTATTGTGTATTATCTAGTCCTGTTTATCATTAGCACAATTAGCATACAAAATGTAAAAAAAAAATAAGACCAGAAAAAGGCTTTAGTTTCACCTGTCAATGTATAAATAATCTTAGATCTTGTCGAAGTGTTTTGAGCTAATGGATACATTTCAAATTGGATGTTAAGAGTTACATGTTGGACAGTTATATATTTAACATATTTATCTCAACATCAAGTAGAATAAAGTAGAAAATCTTGAAGAAAAGATTGCTGAAGACATTCTAGAGTCATGTTATTTAAATAATGTATTGTATAGTGTTTAAAACATAATAAAACATACCTAGTCTATAGAGCTATATATGTAAACAGGTGGAAATAAAAACACTGCAATGCTTCTGAAAATTATAACTTCTGATGACACAGAATTAATTGTGTGATGATGTCCAAAACAGGTGAATTCTTACAAAGTTCACTTCAAGTGAACTAAGAACAACAACCTCAGCCCCTGTTTTCTTTCTCTTTCACCTCCTCATCTTTTTTGTATTCACATCATTCAGATTTGCCTCAAAGGGCTTTAAACACTGTACAGGGTACGACATCCTCTGTCGTTTGGCCCTTGCAGTGGACAGACCCTAAGATATTTGAACTCCTTCGCTTGGCAGGAGGCTTTCAACATGACTCACTGAGACTCCATGACCCCGACCAGGTGGTGATATTAAGTAATAGGGCTTTTGAATACATAAATACCGTGTAATATATTTTTAACTCACCTACGATGGGAACAGCTGCGACTTGATGGGAGCAGTGATGCTGCACTTTGGACTGTAGGATGGTGTAAGTTTGGTGGTTGAGGTGTCAGATCACAGAGCTGGTTGTCGATCATTTGGGTTATCAATCTGCTTTTGTTAAGGGTAAACGGAGAAAATCTTTTCTCACATAATGCATGTTGAGCCAAACAGACTCGTCATTCTTTTTGCGTGGTGTCGTATCAGAGGAGACTTGGCCTTTTCCAAGCTCCAGTAGAAGTCGGGTAGGCAGAGAGGTTGATTCTTCAGAGAATCATCATGCTGCATTTTCGCTGTGGTCTAATTGCAGACCCTTTTCCACGTCTTTTGCATCCATCAGAAAGAAAGTTGAGAACAGCTTGATTTCACGGACTCCATGTTTCCCTTGTTAGCAGAAAGGGTGGCCTTTGGAAAAGTTCATTTGATTTCGGACAGCATAGGGAAGTGCTCAACATTGAAGTTGCCTAGCTGTGTCTAAAAGAGAAGAAGCTTTACACAGAATGCTTTCATGTATGCATAAAGTTTTGGTACAAGCTGGTCAGTGTGCTAAGATGATCAGTAACATAAACTAGAAATGTCAGATCTGCCAACCATAGAGGGTCATTCAGTTCATGAAGAGATAGGTCCTGGCTGGTCAATTTCTGACATTTTCATTAAAGTTTTCACAACTGTGTTCATCATATTGTCAAGCTGGACTGTCTTGGCGTAGAGGGTTTCTTTGTGGATGATACAGTGCATTTTAACAACCTCACTTTCACTCTCTAGCAACTTGGCACACCCCATAGAGGCCATTCCTTTGCGCTCGCCTGTCATAGCTGTAGTCCCATCCAATGTTATTCCACACGGCTTGTCCCATTTCACTTCCACCTTGTCAACTGCATCTGACACAGCTTCAAGAATGTACTTACTCACCATTTGGACTCCTAAGATCAAGCAGCGCCTGAGTTTATTGTCAACTCCCTGCAAAAATACCAACTGCTGTGCAGTGTCCGTGGCATCTGTGCTCGCATCAGCTTCACGTGACACTTGATTTTGTAACTTAGCTGACATGTCTTCGATCCACAACAATTGTATTTATGGACATGCTCACATTGTTGAATTCTTGCATCTTTTCCGGGCACATTATTCCTGCGACTTAAGTGAGGCACTTTTTAATGAAGTCACAATCTCAAAAGGGTTCCCGTGTTGTGCTATGAGTTGAGCTTCCTCAAAGCTGGCTACTGTAGCATTTTCAGGTGTTTTGTTAGCATGGAAAAAGTACTGTTTTTGAGCTAGCAGACTGGTTGCCATTTTGCTTAACTTTCTCTTCTCGCTCGGCACCACTGTAGGACGTGTATGTCTGATGTTTGGTTTCATAGTATATAGAGAGGCTGACTTGTTGAAGTCTACTGCTACTGAGTAGCTCCCCCTAGGTGCCAGTCAGTCACCTGTGAGTGCTGGGGATTCGAACTGCGACCCTCTGGTAAGCCCGATTCTCTAACCACTAGGACACAGGCTGCCCACAAATATTCATGTTAAATTAAAATACTTACCTACCATGTAACCTTTGAAGAGAAGGGGTTTAAATTCATGGGTATTCCTGAAGTAGTTTGTTTCATTTCATTACATGAGGTTAATAATCTTTCATAGATGGAACTATGTACATTGTCATTTGAGTTTCATTTGCATTTATGTGTTATGTGTAAAGTACATTGATGTATGCTTTGTATTGTATTTATTCAGTTTTACAACTATGACCATCAATAAAGCCTCGCCCCTTTTAAAGCACATGGATTTGTTGGTTTTTGGTTGTTTCGTTTTTTTTTGCTATCTGTCTTGCCTTGCTCAGAAACACAATTTTGAGGACAGAATAACCTAAATGGTATAGTCCACAATGAATTCACAAATTTGCCTTTAACGACTTTACAGTCTGTATAGAATAAGAAACCCTCTGTCTCAGGGGGAGCAACAGAGCAGGAGCACAGCAGCAGGTGAGTCCCTAGCCCGTACCCACTATGTACCAATGACAACAACAGGAGCGTCAGTTGCCATCCAGGCCCAACCATGATCCATGGCAACGACAACAGCAGGACCACAGCTCGACAACCCATGATCCATGCAAACAAGTGAGACAAGAAAGCTAATGTTCTGGAAAGATCCTGCTTACAAAGCTTAAACAAAATGCTGTTCTCACCACTGATAATCAGTTTTAGTTTGAAAGGAAACATGGCACTGATACTGTATTTACGTTTCATTGATCAATCATGACATATTATTTTATTAATTTTTTGCTGAAGGCAGTGGCGTGCACAGACTTTTTTCAAGGGCAGGCGCGAAAAGAAAAAAAAAAAGGGCACGTCAGCACGTTCTCACCACTTAAGGAGGCACTTTAGGCACGTTTTTGCCTCCCAAGAGGCAAAACCACTGGCTGAAGGTATTCAAGAATATAAGTCTTCTGGTATGCCTTTCAGATAATGAGGGTAAAATAGGGCAATTGTCACTTCCTGTTTTATTTTGGTAACCCTCCTCCCGTTTCATGTGTCTTTACTTCATGTGTTCCTCTTTTCCCACCTGTGTGACTACATCACATGATGTGTTTCACCTGTGTCTCCTCAACTCCCTCTCCCAGTGTGTATATATACCCAGAGCCCTTTAAGAGAGAGTCGCGACAACTCCGTTCACCCCAATGGACCATTTTTTCACTGCAATGGCAGATCATGGAGCCCCTCAATAGTTCCCGGAAGTTGGCTGCAGCTACTCACAGCGCAGTGGAGTTGCAGTGGCGTGGAGCGGAGTGTTCATACACATGCAAATCACAGAGTAGCTTAATGTACAGTAGTAGGAAAAACCTCATACTCACTGGACATGTATACAGTAATTACATAAAGAATCTAAAAGACAACAAAAAACATGAAGCAACTTTCTACAGATTTATAATACCTAAGTAACTAATTTCACTTGTTATATCATGTTAACCATCAGCAGCAAAAGCTGTTAATTATCACCACTAACAAAGTGTGTCTAATGTTTTCCTGTTTTTTTCTCCCTTCATCACTTTAAAACAGGAGAAGATCCAGAGGGTGATTCAGTGGAGTCTAATGTTTACCTGAAATGAGAAAGCACCCTCAGGTTTGGGGGTCTTGTATACCCTTTCCTGAGCCTTATTTTTTAATTAAAAAAATATTAAGCTTACCAAATCAAATACATATTAGTATATACAGCTCCTTAAGCTGTCAGGCTGATCTAGGTTGAAATTCATATAATGCTTGATTCAATAATATATATTATGTGGGCACATGATAATTGCAAACAGACAAATTGAATTCCATTTATTTGTAATGGATTTAAAAGGTAATACAGTAAACACATTCACCTGTTGGTCTTTCTTATGCAAAAATTAATAATATTAATGTACATTAGTGACTGAGATTACTTTGGCCTTCAGTTACCTGGAGATTACTGAAACCACCATGAAAAAAAGGGTTTGTAAAAAAAAAAAAAAAAAAAAAAAAAATCTATAATCAGTGTTTGGAACCTACTTCTCTTCCTCTCTCTATAAATAATAAACCATGGACAGGACATGAATGCACATGTTCCAAACACTAATCCTTAAATATTTGCGAATTTTACTTAAAAAAAAAAGAAAAAAGTATTAAACTACATTAATATAATTATATACAGACATGGTCTTTCTATGTTGTAAATAAATGCATTAATTGACTACCAATTGCCAAAAATTGCAGTTCTTCCGCTCTGCAGAATGTATTCTTATTGCCCACCAAGGACTTCCGGACCGGGAACTATCTGAAGTCTACATGGATCACGTGACGAGTAAGCATTTTTTACTTGCGTTGTCGCGACTCTCTCTTTAAACGGCTCTGTATATACCGTGTGTCTTCTTTGTCTCGTTGCCAGTTCGTCTGCTTTATGATTACTGTTACGACCCCCACCAAAAGGCTCCCAATAAAGGGCAGGTAACATAATTGCCACAAAGTCAGGTGCAGTCAGAAATAATGATTTATTAACAAAATGTTCAAACAACCCAAAAACATAACTACTGAGAAACAAAAGGTCTGGTGGGCTGGACAAAATTAACAAAAGGGGAACTTTTGGACCAACCCTCAATGGGCCGTCGGATCCAAAAGAACCCCTTCTACCACGAACCATAGCTAAAACAAGAAATAGAAATACACACCGAAAACTGAGGCACCAGTCCCACCAGAAAACAAAGGAAACACCAAACCAAACAAAAGGCCTGAGCACCAGCACGTGTGACTCTGAGCCTGAAACTGTGACGCACCTGCTCTGGCACTGTCGTTCCACCGCCACCTTCTGGAAAGATGTATTACATCACTTTAAAAATTGACACTCATTTTTCTTTGGATTGGAACAATATTCTTTTTGGTGTCCATGATGTTAAAAGTAAAAAAACAGAAAGAACTGTATGTTATAAATGTGATAATAATATTAGGGAAATATCATGTACACAAAGCTAAATTTAGTCACTCAAACCCCTGTTTTGTGGCATTCCAAAGGGAAATGGAACAGTACATCCAAAGTATCTGTGACTGTTTTTATTTAGTAGCCCACCCCCTGGCTGTTTTCACTTGTTTTTAATTGTTTATTTGCATGTGCATTATTAATAACTGCGTTTGTATTGATTCACATCTATCAATAAAAGTCTTAATAAAAAAAATAATTAAAAAAAAGAGTCTGAAACTGATCCATTGGGCTGTGATTATGGGGCGTGTTTCAACCGGTTTCAGAATTCACTCAGTGCCTGTGATGTGAACCTCAGTCTCAATGTGGAGTCAGACGTCATGTCAATGAACTGCTCCTCCTCTGCAGAGCTGAAACCAGTTGGAGCTGGTGCATTGAAGGGATCTCTCACCCAGTCATACTGGCAACTGTTTTCAGGGAAGTACTTTTAAAAGTATCACATCAATGATGAAAGATGCTGCTTAATGAATGGAATCACTGAGGTAGCATCATAGTCAGTAGTGTCCACAAATTCATGCAGGTTCTCAAATGAATCAGTGTTTCCTTCATCAAGCTGCCCGCCCCACATTGTAAGCTTTCGAGTGAAAGAGCTGATCTTGTCTGTGACCCGAGGAAGGTGTTTATCTTTCCCTTGAAGCTGTAGATTTAGTTCATTTAGCTTTCCAAATATGTCACTCAGGTAGGCCAGTTTTCCCAGGAAGTTCTCATCACTAAATTTTTCTGTGACTTCATACTTGTGCTCCTGCTCCAAAAACACTCTTATCTGCTCTCTGAGCTCAAAAACTCGGGACAAGACTTTTCCTCGTGACAGCCACCTTGCTTCACTGTGATAGAGCACAGCTTGATGTTCAGCTCCCATTTCCTCACAGATAGTGTGTTTAGTGGTCTGGTCTTTATGAAATTGACTACACCTATAACGTCACTTAATTCAGGGGAAAGGTGCCTTGATGCAAGTGCTTCTCTGTGTATGATACAGTGTGTCCACTCAGCATTAGGTGAGGCCTTCTTGATGAAGTCCATTTCTCACCCCTGCCATTGTTTGTGCACCATCACTGCGAACACCAATGCAGTTCTCCCACTTTAGCCCATTCTCAGTCAGGAAACAGTCCAGCATTTTGAATAGCTCATCAGCTGTGGCTCTGTCCCTGACATATTTACAAAAAAGTAGATCCTCACACAGGGAGTTTGTCATGTCAAAACCATAGACTGTAAAAGGTCAAAACGTACATAAGTAATAAACAAACAGTCTTTGTTGCTGTGAGTTGCTTCATCAAATTGTAAGGCAAAACGTTTGTCTTTGAGTTTATCTACCAGCTGTTCTTGAAGATCGTTAGCGGTGTCATTACGTCTGGCAACAGTGTCATTGGACAGAGGGATAGTTTTTTATTTTTGCAGCACTCGCGTCATCCAGCATGACAGAGACCATGTCTAATGCTGCAGGCAGTATCAGGTCCTCTGCTATGGTGTGGGGTTTTTTGCTCTGCGCAATTTGGTATGCCACCTTGTATGACGCTAACAGTGCTCGCTGGTTTACAGAAGCGGCATTCATAAAGCGGGGTGATTGTTGGCCATATTCGTCACGTTTTCGCTGAAAAAACTCCAGCGGCTTAGCAGCGTGATTGGGGTGTACATTATTTAAGTGGCGCCTTGATTTATTTGGTTGCATGCTGTCGGCTGCCAGCATTTTTAGACATAGTAAACATACCGGTCTTTCCTCGTCACCCACCGCAGTGACAGTGAAACCAAGCGCCAATACGTTTCGTCGTATTTCCTCATCTTAGCTTTGGGCTGACTTTCTTTGATCTTATTGACTCTGTCTCTCTCCGCCTTTCTTTTCATCCCCGTTAAAAATCTGTCAGTATTGTCTCTTGATGGTTTGTACTACTGTAGTGGATGTGCAATTACACTTTATCCTAGTACAGCAAAAAAAAAGTATGTTCCCCTAATTTTAAAAAATCGTATTTTCGATATATTTTTCAGTATTTTGTCATAAACAAGTCATAAACAGTAGATCGTATCAATCTTGCATGCAAGAGGTATGAGGAGAGAGGACGGAGATGTCAGATTTACAGAGGTAGAGGCAAATAGAGCCAAGAATGGCAGATCTAATTGAATATCTGGACACGGTGGAGGGGAGGAAGCAAGTAAAACCAGAAGGAGGCAGTAATGTAACTGAATACATGCCTATTGCCGTTGAAAACCAAAGAAGAAGAATACGCCATCAGTCTGCGCCGTACGGGAAACGTGCGAAGCAGACAGAGCTTTGTAAAAAGGGAAGGAGAGTCCCCACGTGAATCATTGTGAACATGGCGTCGGTTCTAGAGCCAGAGGTCCAGCTCGCACAGAGATTAGCCTCCAACGAGAAACCACTCCGGACCAAGGCATTGAAGAAATTGAGGAAATACATAAATGTCAGGTCTCACATCGGGACAGGTAAGCAAGCCTGTCTGCGTTAGTCAGCTAGCTTTTCAAAACTGTTTAAATACTAATATATTAATAATTCAGATTGAAAGTTGATATGTTACGGATAGGTTTGTGGTTTGAACTACTGGTTAATTTAGACCAAAAAATGCATCTTTGAAGGGGAGCAAGTCCCAGTCTGACGCATGTTTTGGTGTTGGAAGCTTGTGCACACGTGTGGCCATTACGTTTGGTTAGCTGTGAGGTCAACAGCTTATTTGCTAGCTGTTACAGCTGGTTGCCGATGAACTGCAATGTAGCGACAATAACCGTGACGTTAACCAAACAGCCCAATGAGTCGGTAACTGATTTCGAGGTGTGATCGTTAGATGAGGGCCAATGTTTAGAGCATGATCTGACGATAGGGTTCACGTCATGAAAACGTTCGTATCTCGACAATCACAGCGAAAGAATGATCGAGCGTTGATAAATTTGGCTACTGAAAACCAGAGCCGTTTAAAGAGAGGGTCGAGACAACGTAAGTTCAAAACGCTTGCTCGTCACGTGGTCCATGTAGACTTAAGCTAGTTCCCGAAAGTCATTGGCGGGCAATAATGTCAGAATGAGTTCTGCTGGGTTGTTTTTTTTTTTTTTTACAAACCCTTTTATTCATGGTGGTTTCAGTAATCTGCAGATAACTGAAGGTCAAAGTAATCTCAATCAGTAATATACTTTAATCTTTAGAGCTTTTGCGTAAGAAAGAAGACCAACAGGTAAATGTGTTTACTTTATTACCTATTAAATCTATTACAAATAAATGGAATTCAATTTGTCTGTTTGCAATTCCCTTGTCTACACATACTATATACCAGCGGTTCTCAACTGGTCTGGCTTTGGGACCCACCATCATCCCGTCATGACAAGACAAGACCCAAAACGAGGAAAATGTTTAACTTCTAAAATGTTGAACAAAAAAAAAAAAAGACACAAAATTACCACAAAAAAAGACACAAAATTACCAAAGAAGACACAACGTTTTCCAAAAAAAGGCACAAGATTTCCAAAAAAGACACAAAATGATCAGAAAAAGATGTTAAATGACAGAAAAAGCACAAAAACCTTAAAAAAAAGACACAAAATTAACAAAAAAGACATGAAAACAAACAGAAGGAATAGACGGCATAAAAAAAAAATCCCTTTCAAAATAAAACCACAGGATGTTTTTGCCCAGGTAAAGGCCCACGACCCACTGAAAACGGGTCCCCGACCCACCAGTTGAGAATCACTGCTATATACTATTGAATCAAGCATTATATGAATTTCAACCTAGATCAGCCTGACAATATACAGCTTGAAAGAGCTGTATATACTAATACACATTTGATGTATCTTTACAATGCATTTATTGAACACAATGAGTTCATTAAATACATCACCAATACATTTAGAAATATGAAGGGTATGTCACACAATTTATCTCTGCCCTCTCATGTGTGTTGTCTCCAACAAATGATTTTCGGAAAGACGTTCATCTGGAATTTGGATAGCTCACCCTGACAATCAGGGGTGCTGATTTATGTTTCTGCTGGTGGGTGCTCACCATGCTTGCATGACTCGTTGCTATTTTGACACACGCACATCTCATCGTGAAACGCACATTAGATCGATTAACAGCAGTGGCCGCAATGAACACACATGTATACAAACGTGCACACATGAACATTAAGATTAATACATGGATAATGTGGAAGTTTGTTTCTAGCTATGCTTGCTAAGGCAGCTAGCATAGCGACACCGCAAGTGAGCCTTGTTTTCTTGCCATGGCTTCTATAAAATGAGCAGGAGTGAAACTTATTATATTGCAGGATCCTCTGGCAGACTTGAGCAAAAGTTGCTCTTGCATGTGGCCAGGTTTGGTAAATTCCTTCATTAGGCTTTCTATCATCCACCCTTTATTGTCGACTTTCATGATGATTTCTTTTCGGAAGTTTTTCTTTTGGCATCGTCATCCGCTTCAAAATCATCATTGGTGGAAGCTTTTGTCCGGATGCTGTGCAAAATGTGTTCTCTCGTGGCCAGTTGTTTTCAGCGTGACGGACGATTCACCTTTTTTGTCTGTGCCGTAATGGACAGACCTTTTCGTCTCATAAAACTGAGACACCAGGATAGTCCACCTTTAAAATCTTCCATCTTCTTTCGGTGTCAATTGTTTTGGCCTTCAGTCGGATCTGCGCGGTGGAAACACCTCGGCTGTCTGCTCTGTGTGTTTACCCAGTCATCAAGAATGTTTTCAAGTTCAGGCCATCTACTTTTCTTACCAAAGCTTTTGTCGTCTTTTTGTATTGAGTCAGTTCTTCACACTGCTGTCTCCAGCGTCTCCCCATCGATTCATTGATGCCAAGCTTACGTGCAGCAGCTCTATTTCCTTCTTTGACAGCTAGATTGATCGCCTTTAACTTGAAAGCTACATCATATGCATTTTTGTGTGTTTTCCATGAGGGTGTGTGTGCATGAAGCGCAAAATGACTGATCTGAATAATTTAGTGGGAGTGTGTTTGATTTAATTCACAGTTTCATTGGTCCACTGTGACCTGTTCATCATTTCCATTGGTCTGATGTGACGAGGCTTACTGTTTTTGGCGGCATGCTCTTGTTAGCCGGTAAAAATCAATACATTAGCCGCATCATTGTTTAAGCCACAGTTTTCAAGGCGTGTCAAAAAAGGCTTATAGTCCGGAAATGACGGCAATTGATAAGTTATCCAGTTCATAAAAAGTGATGATGATTTGATTACCACAGTTTGTTTGCAGTTAACTTTGTTAAAATGTGGCACATATAATTCTATGTTCTCCATACAGGTAGATTCACAGGCGATGAGCTGCTCAAGCTTTGGAAAGGCCTGTTCTACTGCCTGTGGATGCAGGACAAGCCGCTGCTCCAGGTAAGTTTTTTATGAATGTTTGTAAATTCACAAAGGAAATTAGCCAAAAATAAGGCCATTAAAAAGTAATAAATGTCATCTGACGAGATATTACATTTTCGACCCCCACATCTATCAAATTATTACCTACTTCAGAATAGGGGATTGCTTTATTTTTTAACTGTGTAGCAGTGACCACAGCAGGGCCCCATTCCAGGTAGAAGGTTCAACAAACTCTGAGTCTAATTCTAAACTCTGAGTTGACTTACCCTCAGATGGGAATCTCTGAGTTTCCAGTTCCAGAAAAGCTGATTTGAGTTAGTTCAATCAACTCAGAGTATGTTTACTCTGATTTAAAGCGCGTGCACCGCTCCTTCAAAAAGGCAGCATTAATGGAGCTGCGATATTAGGATTCACCATGGCAACAGGTAAATAATCAGCGCACAGAGATGTGTGAATGCATGTAGATAACCTGGAGGCACTGTGGACTGTATGCGTCTTTAAAGAGGGTCGGCGAAAGTTTTAATAAGCTTTAAACAAGAAAGTTTTATTAATCGATATAGAGACTGAAGCTACATTTCCTTAATGGATGATGGAGTGGTGAATCTGAATAAACATTTCAAACGTAATATCAACTACAGCCAAAAAGCCTCTACAGTCAAAGTTTATCTGACTGACAAGCACAGCAACTGCAGATGGAAATAAAAAAAACATTGATACATGATTGATAGCTCACACTGATCCAGGTGTAAAGTGTTTGGTCATTTGGAGGTTTAAATACAGCAGATTATATATTTTTTACATCTACTCTGATCTTTGATCCACAACATTCACTGACTGTATTTCAGATATTATAACAAATGTAGTTTAATCCGATCATAATATAAATTCTGCAGCTGCTGCTCCTGAAAAAAAAGAGAAGTATTTCCCAAGTGCTATTAAACTGTACATTAACAGATTTTACTGTACATAAGCTAAGTGGAACTTAAACAAGATGAGGTTCAGGTTATTATTTTTTTTTCAACTCTCAGTAGGATGACATATACAGTATCATAAGAAAACACCAACATATCAGACATATACACATTATGTGACCATGGTTTGTTGTCCCATACGATCTACAGCACGGATCTATTATAAGAAGGCGGAATTGATAAATGACATTAATTTCTATGGAAAGATATTCACAGATCCATTGTTCCCGTGTCAACAAGTAATCAATGGAACACTGCTTCCAGAGAAACATGTACATCCAAACCCAGTTAGGTAAACCGC
>CAFUXE010000715.1:164282-186835 GCA_903364295.1 Serranus cabrilla
TGGAGAGCTTCCTGCAGACCTTGAAAAGAGAGTGGACTGGAATCGACAGGCTGCGGATGGACAAGTACTTCCAGGTTAGACTGAGGAGAATGCTGAATAAGTTTTACCTATAGAGGAGCTTGTGCAGTAAGACGTATATATTGTGTAGTTTCATGACTCCCACCAACATGACGACATTAACTTGGAATTTGTATTTATTATAGAAATGTCTGTGTGATGGCATAAGGATACTTAGGACAAAATATTCAGGATTGTATGCCTTAAAAAGTCATTTCAGTTATAAAAATATGTCCAAACTTCTAAAAATTAACAATGTAATTTAATGTTATTTTAAACATTCTAAACATCACAAAAAATACTTAAAAAAAAATACCCTCAACTTGCCTGTCTGTCTGCTACCAGGGTATAGTGTGTTGCATCAGCTGGGCATTGTATTACATTAGTGTTTCCCTTACATAGGCGTAGCCGTTGCGGTGCCCCACGCCTGAAATTCGCCTACAAAATGCCAAGAATTTTTTTTTTTTTTTACGGGGACAAAGTCAATATTTCAATTGAACCTGCGCTGCCGCTTCCCGAAGAAGCAGCGGGAGCCGCTCTGTTGTTACACGTGAATACAGCGTGCAGGCAGCAAGGGGCATCGCATCGCGCCCACGATGCCACAGCATTTTGTAGGCGTGGCGGTCGATTTCAGGCTTGGCGCACCGCCACTTTCACTTAGGGGTGTACACACTTTTGTTGCTAGCAGTTTATACATTAATGGCTGTGTGAGTTATGTTGAGGGGACACTAAATTTACACTGTTATACAAGCTGTACACTAAAGAAATTACACTTGAATACAATGTTAAGTGTCAGTGTTGTCCCATGAAAAGCAGAAATGTGAGGGTTATACTCACTTTTCTGAGATATTGTATGTATTTAAAATACAAATTATGAGTAACTTATTCTAACAATTTAAACACTTCAATCAAGGACAGGGGATCTCGTTTGTTTTGTGAAATTATATGACCTGTAGTCTGCTTATAATGTTTCCAACCTGCTATAATTGACAAATTTTGGGAAACAACCTGCATATGCTAAATGGGCAGTTGACCATTTTTCAATAGGTGCTATTGCATGAATGCACTTTTGCATATGGTTAGATAAAGTTTTGAATATTTTTATTGCTGACATGCCAAATAAACATATTTCCCCCCCTCTCTCTTAAACAGCTGGTTCGTTTCATGTTCAGACAAACCTTTGAAATGCTGAAGAGGAAAAACTGGGATGGCTGGTAAGATATTGACACCTTGTTTACAAAACCCTTTCGGTCACGTTCATGCCAAGTCCTTCTGAAGTGAATAAGTGTTTACCATGTTTCCTCAGTGTTGTTTCCAAGTTTCTGGAGCTATTGACAGCACAGCTCCTACAACAAAGCAGCGGCACTCCCAATGGACTGCAGTTCCATGTCCTGGACCTTTACATGACAGAACTGGCAGCTGTGGGTTCTGCAGAGGTACAACCACCACCAAGGCATTCTTGGCATTGAAATGAAATTAATGAAATGTGTTGTCAAGTTCCTGTTTTTGTTGTTGTTGTAAGGTCGGCAAGTAAAACTTTGCCACCAGCATTTAACATCAATTTCAGATGAGTTAAATGCGATTGAACCTTATCAAAAGCAGACCGCAGGAAAATCAAAAGTTTGTGTTGCTGAACGAGATACAGAGTAAGGAAGTGTATCATCAGCATACAGGTGATACCTAGTATTTGGTATACCCTGACACAGATCGTTAACATAGATTATGAACAGCAACGATCCTAATGTTGAACCCTGATGGACCCAGCAGAATGAACACATTGAGTCCAAGCAGTCAAATACTTCTTAAACCATCCAACAGCCTGGCTCGACAAACCGATATTTGAGAGCCTATTCAAAAGTATATTGTGATCATCTGTGTCATAGGATTCAGACAGGTCGATGTATAAAGCTGCACAGTATTTCCTGCCATCCAAGGCCTCAATGATGTCATTCATCACTTTAATGGCAGCAGTGGTTGTACTCTGCTGCTTCCTCAACCCTGATTGAAAAAATTTTTGTGTTGCTCACTGACGAGCTTTTCTAGAACTTTAGCCAAGACACATCATTTAGAAATTGGCCTATAATTGTTTTAAACTGATGGATCACCTCCTTCAACGAGAAGAACAAATGCAGATATCCACACTTCAGGGATTTTGTTTTTAGGGACAAATCAAAAATATAAGTCAATGATTAAGCAATAATGTCAGCAGCAACCTTTAGAAAGACAGGATCAAGCTTATCTGGACCAGCAGATGTTATGAGATATTGACTGTTGTAGTATGTTTAATTTGATTCTTGGTTTATTCATCCAGGGGATCTTAAACTAGTAATTGATCAAACTAGTTTCATTATTCTGTTATAAGGAAATATGTTAATGCAACATTGATCCTTATTTGGTCTTTTTCTTTTCCTCTTCATAGCTCACTGCTGATCAGAACCTTATATTCATCGAGCCGTTCTGCAAAACAGCAGCCAAAACCAAGGAGTAAGTTGACATCTGTTCACCTTTCTTTCTTTTTTTTATTTTTTATGGCATTTTTCATGTTTTATTAGATCAGCGGTTCTCAACTGGTCTGGCTTTGGGACCCACCATCATCCCGTCATGACAAGACGAGACCCAAAACGAGGAAAATGTTTAACTTCCAAAATGTTGAACAAAAAGACACATTACCAAAAAATGACACAAAATTACCAAAGAAGACACAACGTTTTCCAAAAAAAGGCACAAGATGATCAGAAAAAGATGTTAAATGACAGAAAAAGGCACAAAAACCTTAAAAAAAAAAAGACACAAAATTACCAAAAAAGACATGAAAACAAACAGAGTGAATAGACGGCATAAAAAAAATCCCCTTCAAATCAAAACCACAGGATTTTTTTGCCCAGGTAAAGGCCCACGACCCACTGAAAACGGCTCCGCGACCCACTTTTGGGTCCCGACCCACCAGTTGAGAATCACTGTATTAGATAGTGACAGAGAGAATGGAAGGGAGAGACAGAGGGGAAGACATGCGGCAAAGCAACCTCGGGCTGGAATATTTACAATAGGAATATTTAATTAAAGGTATCAGGCAATAAAGAATGACATGCAGAACCAGTCATTTTGGAGCTATATCCCAAGCAAGTGTTGTTTTTTAAAATAATGTTTGTAGATTTTTTATTTTATTTTATTGGATTGATTTGTTTGGTCTGGTTTTCTGTATCTGTTGCCTGCAGATGGAGTTTTGTGGAGTTTGTTTGGCATCTTTTTGCAATTTAAAAAGATGTTTTGTTAAACAATGCCACTGCACTTTCTAATTGGCTACAGTAGATCAAACCATATACACTGCGGATGAGAAGTTTGAGGAAAGCTGTTATATGAATTGCTTTCTTTTTTCCCTTCGAAATTGCAATTTTAACATGGATGAAAACAGTATAATTCAAACTAAGGGGTTTAGTCAATATCCCCACATTGTTGCTCAACAGAATTTATTTTTACAGTCCAGAAAAGCTTCACTGACCCTCATATATATATATATATATATATCAGTTTTCAGTGTAGCAGTAAGTGTGTGTGCTGTGCAGCTGTCAGGTTAGAAATCGATAGTAGTCATTGGGAGCGTATGTATATATTTATTCATGAATTCACACTTGTTTTTATATTTATTTTCTGCTTAAAATCATCATGTGTCTTATGTAGAGTACCAGTTGCTCTAAGCTGTAATAATTACTACTATTCTTCACAGAAGTGGGCGGAACGCAATCGTTTTTCCCTGTAGTTGAGCCAAGTGACGCTCCTAACGCCCCGTTTTATGTGAACGCGCACTGAGCCGGAAGAGGAAACCCTGGGTTAACTGAGAAAGTATATAACCACCTTCGTGATACCACTTATCCATGACTGTGGTAGTTAGACTTAGCGCTGCGAGATAACGAAAAGTTACCCAGGGAATTTGTAAGGAGAAGATGTAGTCTGCTGTTGTTATTATAGCTGCCGAGAGAGCGGAGACGTATACAGCGACATAATGACCCTTTTTGTGACAGACTGGACGGGGTGGAGGCGCGTCTCTGTTGAGTCCCATTAAAGGGACACAAGGACATAGCCTACCTACACACAACCAAAACCAACTTTTATTTATTCATTATTTTTTTATACACTAATTATACCAACTTGGGCAAAATCACGTTGGTTATTGTTGTAAATTATGGTATCGGTAAATTTTCGGTTTATTGCCCAGGCCTGTCAGGAAAAGATTAGATACTTCCTGACTGAAGCATGCAACCAAAACTCTTGATATAGGACCTTGTGATAACACACGCAGGTCTCCCTGCAGGCACTTTCAAGCCTCTGCAGATGATCCAGAACTTGGCGCGTTGTCTGGCCTTCAACCAGCCCAAAATAATATGCCACCCTGCTGATCATATCCCTCCACTGGCCTTGAGACTCGATTACAAAACTGCAATAAAACAGACCTTTCAAACCCTGCGTGACAAGACCCAATCAAGCTTTTATGGCAGGAGATTCAAAACTGTTGTCTATATAAAATGAATAATTTGTATTGCATTTCAAGGTCGCTGATTGAAGCCACTTGTTTGGTGATAGTCCGGTCGTAACCACTTGCCTGACTGCTTTTCATGCATTCATTCTCTAATCTATTGTTTCTTTCATGTCCCTCGCCAGTCGGTCTCTTTTCACAGCCATCTGCAACAGCATCCTCAGCACTATTATTGAGCAAGCCCCCTTCGCTATTGAAGATTTGATGAAGGAGGTGAAAGCAGCTGAGGACTCTGACTCCGGACAGTCTTCAGAAGAAGACCCAGTGAAAAAGAAAAAGAGCAATCTACCCAGCAAAAAAGGCTCATGTAAGCAGATAAACGGTACAAATCTAGGTTATCTGTACTGGAATTGTTTTGATAGTATGTCAAAATAGTAACACATTCATTATAGCTAATGACCAAACTCCAGAGTGCTTGTACCAATTACTTAT
Source organism: Serranus cabrilla (assembly GCA_903364295.1). Taxonomy (NCBI): domain Eukaryota; kingdom Metazoa; phylum Chordata; class Actinopteri; order Perciformes; family Serranidae; genus Serranus; species Serranus cabrilla. The sequence continues at coordinate 169,303 of CAFUXE010000715.1, forward strand.
TCATACTAAAATGATCAAATGTGTTGTCAATTACTAAAAATAAGGTAGCTTAAATTACAATGTTAACATATATTTTGTTTGTGATAAATGCCTACACATTGATTCTTGTTGACATGGTTTTTCCATCGGTGTGCAAAAAGGATCCTTTCTGCTCAAAATAGGCATAATTGTATGTGCTTTGAATGTGTTTCAGATTTTTAATAAGTTATTTCTGCTGGTTGATATTTGTCAGGCAATAAGTCAAATGCAGAAGAGGATGATGATGGTAATCATGATGATGATGATTATGCAGAGCATCTGCACTTGGAAGACTCCGACAGTGAGGTGTCGTGTGATGACGACATTGGACCAGTCCTACAGGTGAAGGCTTTCTCTCTTTTTATTATTATTTTTTCCTGATTTATTCTGTTATGGTCAAACATTTCACTGTTTTATTTTAATGCGTGCTGCATATTTTACTTGTCTAAATCATGGGTGTCAAACTGATCCAGGAAAGGGCCGAGTGGCTGCAGGTTTTTGTTCCAACCAAGCAGGAGCACAGGTGATACAATTAATCAGCTGATTGAAGACAGCTGAGGTGATTTGGATGATTGGATTCAGGTGTGTTTCTTCTTGGTTGGAACAAAAACCTGCAGCCCCTCGGCCCTTTACTGGATCAGTTTGACACCCTTGCTAAATCATTGCTTGAACGTGCACCCTGGAAAAAGATCCAAACCCATGGTTTTGCATTTCGTAGCCTGCTGACAAATTACACTTGCAAGTGTTTTACAATATTTCTTGTACTTTAAGTTTCCTTCATTAGAGACATTGGACTATGATGATCTATGAATAGGTATGATCATTTTTTGTACATTTTCCCTGAGCACTAAATTTTTTTTTTATTCATTTATAGATGCATTCACTATACAGTTTAACTTATCAAGACACCATAAAGCCGGGAAATTATAGTTTTACAGAAACATAAATTCACTCTCATTCAATGAAAATAAACAAGCTTATTATTGAAAATAAAAATATACAAATGCGAAATCTGTAAACTGTAAAGTAACAAAACATGTGCATGACTTAATTTGGCCATCGTAAGGAACACTTTCAAAAATCATCAATAAAGGATAAGACACTTGCCGACTTTTGTATCCCAACCTTATTTTTTACAGTGTATGATCCCAACTAGGGCTGCAACTAACCATTATTTTTCTTATCGATTAATCGATTAGTAAAATTATCGTTAGACTTTAATCACCTAAAGTAGGGGTGTCAAACTGATCCAGTAAAGGGCCGAGTGGCTGCAGGTTTTTTTTCCAACCAAGCAGGAGCACAGGTGATACTGATAATTAATCAACTGAGTGTTGTGAAGACAGTTCAGCTGATTGAATGATTGGATTCAGGTGTGCTTCTGCCACTCTGCCCTTTCCTGGATCAGTTTGACACCCCTGACCTAAAGCTTTGATGTTGATGTTTCGTGTAGATTCAGTGTGTGCATAAGTAAGTGAATGTGCATGCTGGTGTTGGAAGACAGCGGTGAGGTCAGGGGTCAGGGGATTTTACTGATAGGCAGGGGTGATGGATACTCAGCTGAGGCAACAGCAGCAGGAAATATATTCATATTATGAATAGTTTAAAAATAAGTAATCAGTGCCGAATGAAAATGTAATGGTAGCAGGGCAAGTTACACTATGGTGGGCTGCCGCAGTCTGAGTAATTCAGGGGAAATAGTGCCCCCTTATTGTCAATATAGGAAAGCTATACATTTTCTGAATGCTCTAGGTTTCCAGTTTGTGGCTGTCAATTTTCATGAGGCTGTGATTATCCGAATGGTCTTAAAAGCTCATTTTATACACTGCTCAAGTTTCAGAATTGCCCTCTCTGCAGTGAAACTAACATCATCTCACATGAATACAAGTTGGGCTCATTTTATCCACAAGAGTCTCTGCCTCCCAGTCATACCCAATAAATTAGGGTACAGTGTTGCACATAACATCCATGCATTGCATCCTCCCGTTGACCACATGCGATTTGCAAGGGACGCTTGGACCTTGTGAATATCTGCTCGCAGATCTAGTTCTGAATTGGGGTCGTAGAACAAATAAGTGTCATGTTTTACCATCAGTTTGACATTTGTAATGGTGATCTTTTAAATTTCTAATGAGATTTTTTGTGTTTTGCAGTTTGACTATGCAGCCTTGGCAGACAAGCTGTTTGAGTTGGCCAGTCGCAGCAGCACACCAAGCCAAAACCGACAGAGACTCTACAAAATAATCAGAGTGTGAGTTAATATATGTCTGTGTGTTGTGTGTGTGTGGCTAGATGATTTTTGGGTGAGGTATTTAGTTAGAATGGTTAGGGTAATGACCTATGGAATGTATTTCTGTATATTAGTGTTAGGTAGTCAAAGATGGAGGTACAAGCAGAGCCCAACATTAAGATTCCAAGTAAAAGACAAGGAATTTTTCTAGTTCTGCTGCGGACTGTTTCACTTATATACAGCAAATCGCAATCAGATGACCAAAAGGCCGGAGTCAATTACAGAATGTCCTCGCACCTTAAAGTAAATAAACAGATCGGGATCACTGTGTTGGAGAACAATGACAAAAGCCCCAAAAGCACCAGGTGTTCAAAAGATGCAGGACGGTCACATACTGAATGTAAATTAACAATAACCCCCTTTTTCACCTGCCCGTCAGGAACATATCTTATTATTTTTATCATGTATCAATTTCTGAGTATTCTTCAAAGCTTCTGAAAATTTAAGAATTGCTTCACGCGATGTGGGACGAAAACATTAAGATGATGCCTCCTGCCAGTCTGGAGATGTTGGGAAGGTGCCCCACCAGTTTCTAAAAGTACACAATATATTTAATCCAAAACTGGTTCATACAGTCTGTTTTCTTTCCTGTATTTTGAAAGCTGCAACGTGTTTATGTGATGGAAAATATGTGACGCATCATCAGAAGCACACCTCTGACAAGAGTCCAAACAGTGATCGATCCATGTTAGGCAAAAATGTAGAACACTCAGAGATGACCCATAATCAAAAATGGAGAGCCAAGCAGCTCACCAGCTACAAAGCATCTATTTTTTTAGCTTATTTTCAAATGGAGTAAAGCTATCATTAGATGGCTCCTTCCTCCAACATCTCAGTCAGTGCTATAATGTAGATAGTATAGATATTGGAAAGGAGAACTAAAGATGCCAGAGAGATTGAAAGTGAATTATGACAACCTCTGACTGAAATGCTTTTTGACCTTTAACTTATAGAGCTCTGCTGCTCACCAACCAATCAGTATCACAGTGGTGTAGAAGGTCTCTGAGCTACTGTGCTTAGTTATTCCTTGTCCACTAAAAAACAAATAAACAAAAAAAACAACTTTTACGTGGGGGAAAAAAAATAAGAGCCCCCAGGGAGAGCAACAGCAATGATGAGATGTTAGCAGTGGGTGTCACGCAGGACCAGAGCAGCAGGCACAGTAACAGTCCGGACCCAACCACAATACAAGCAGATGATTGTAGTACTAGTAGGGATAAGACAGAGTCTAGCATGAACACTGCAGCAGTTGCTGTAGCAGTTCTAGCCATGACCGATGAACCTTTACACCCAAAGAAAGTTGTTGTTTCGTTATGTTTTAAACCTACCTTCCTGCGGTATATTATCTGCACCATGAACATTTTCTGCATGAATCTAACTTATTAATTAATTTTCTTTTCCTTCTCTCACTTTGCTTTATGTTCAATGGCAGGCTTCGTGACCTTAGTGAAGGTAGGTCAATATTTATGAAAGCTGAATAATCGTTCCATGATCTTTGTCCTTCTTGTTTCTCACTCCCCTTTTTTTTGGACTTCCTTCTCAGGCCTCTTTCCTCTGGATGAGGATCCGGAGGAGGTCTCCACAGATGAGGATGATGAAATGTTTGGCAGCAGGAAGAGGATGAAAAGAGGAAAAGGTCACATGGAAGACGACGAGGATGTGTCAGCAGCAAAAAAAAGTAAAGGTATCCAAATCATTGACTTCCTGCCTATGCAACATCTTAAAACAGCTAAGAAATATAAGGCTATATATATATATCTCTATACACTGTCTGTGAAGAAGTATAAAACGCGAAAATATTAAGCATTGGATTTTTTTTTTTTTTGGAAGAAGCAATAAAATCTTATGCACGGAGAGGGAAGGCAACAAAATCGACCTTTGATGATGATAATGTTACTGTAAAACTTCAGTTTATAGCCCAGGCGTTTCAGTCCATAAACTATAATGCACGAAAGTTAGGCTATTTTTTTTGGAGAGGACATGGTGAATTTCAAAGCAGCCCTCTGATCTCAAAATTAATGAAAATGGGCTCTATTGGTACCCGCAAGTCAGGGGAATGCATTAAATTGCGTATTTTTTGCCTATTGTGTTTTAATATTTCTGCAGACTGGGGTCCCTAAACAATCAAGTTTCATCTAATGACAAAGAAATAACAGCACTAGAATAGAAATACTTTCGCTTTACTGACTCGTCACGGTCAAAGTAAGATCGACGGGATGGTATAAAAAAATTTAGTTTGAATTGTGAAGCTGGTGTGAACTGGAAGCAGTACAATCACAGTCTTCTAAAAAGTTGCATACAATCACTGAAAATACCAAAATCACTGCATGGATTTTTCTGTGGTGTTCCAAAGGTCTTGGTGTATTGATGTACTATTCTGGAGGGGGTTTTGATCATTCTTATCCATTTAAAAAAGTGACAAAATTCGTACATATTAAACAAATGGTGTCAACCAAAATATTTCAGCAAGAGGCACATTATTGAGCATGGAAATTTACTTCAGAAAGCTATGCCAAATCTATACCCTTAATAGGTTTAATTAAGTTAAGTGATTAATTTATTTTTTAATACAGACTTGATCATAATTTTCAGTACTGGCAAGTCAGCATGAAGATATTGAAGAAAACATATAGCATGCTATTTTTTAGCTAATACATATACAATCAGTCAGCCCTCTGTAGTTAAATGCAAGGGTTGAGAGGTGAGAGACTCCACTGCATCTGAGGTAAATATTGCAAATTGTATTGCTCTGCATTTATTTGACAGCTTTACTGCATAATATGCATACAATTCAAACAATGTATACTTGTATTATTCTGAAACGGGCCACTCTTCATAATAAGTACTTTTATTTTTTATATGTTCATTAATAGTTCATGCCTATACTTGAGTTAAATTTGTACCTCACACTCATATTTTTGTTTAAGTTTAAGTTTTGCTACTTTTACTGATGTGTAGAATATGTAAATACATCCACCACTGCTTTTGGTCGAGAAGTCAGGAACATGGCCCTGGACCATCATGTATGGCTAATGGATTGCTAAAAACAATGACTGATTAGTTGTCCGTTTTTTGGTGTAGAAAACAAACACATTCAGTGTTAGATTCATTATTATGGATTTATTTTCTGTGTTTCCAAAAAGACACCACAATTCAAGGCTGGATTACAACATTTCTGAAGGGGGTTTCATCACACAGCAGTTGGCTTTTCGACAAAAAAAAGTTTCTCACATTCAGCATTCCTGGCATATTTGATGTTCCATCACATTCTGGCCAGTACGACAGTGTTAATTTCTGAGGAAGGCAATAGTGAAATCCACTATGGAATTTTTTAAAAAAAATGGCCTTTTGTAGAATTGTTTCAACATGACTGCCATGACGGATTTGGTATATGGAACAGCAACTTACCTCCATGCAGATCCAAGGGGAAAGGGCCTTTCAGGGCCTTCTTCCACACTCCATACAACTGCACCTTAGCACAAAAAGTAAATTTCTCCGTATTTGCGGTTGGTGCCACCAACAATGAGAGACAGCTCTTCCATTGCCTAGGACAAATCTGTGTTCAGTTATTACAACCACTGAGCAGGCTTAATACAAGGCAACCTGTACAGACCGAAGCAGAGAATACGAAGGTAGAGCGTTCGCCCACTGATCGGAAGGTTGGTGGTTCGATCTCTGACCATGGCAGCCTACATGTCGAAGTATCCTTGGGCAAGATACTGAACCCCAAACTGCTCCCGATGCTGCATTCATCGGTGTGTGAATGATTTCCTGATGGTGGCAGGTGGCACCGTGTAGGGAAGCCTCGGCCACCAGTATGAATGGGTGAATGAGCGCAGTCTGTAGTGTAAACGCGCTTTGAGTGGTCGCAAAGACTAGAAAAGGGCAATATAAGTACAGTCAATCTACCATTTACCATCTCGGTACTTAATGGCAGTCAGGCTACCTCTGGCGAGCACATGGAGGCCCCCCAAGAAATGCCACCCCACACCATTACTGATCCACTGCCAAACCAGTCATACTCTAGAACATTCTCCATGGGGTCTCCAGACTCTGTCACATGTGCTCAGTGTGAACCTGCTTTCATCTGTGAAGAGCACAGGACGCCAGTGGCGAATTTGCCAATCTTGGTGTTCTCTGGCAAATGCCAAACGTCCTGCACGGTGTTGGGCTGTAAGCACAACCCCCACCTGTGGACGTCGGGCCCTCATACCACCTTCATGGAGTCTGTTTCTGACCGTTTGAGCAGACACATGCACATTTGTGGCCTGGAGGTAGAAAGCGGTCCTGCTGCTGGGTTGTTGCCCTCCTACGGCCTCCTCCACATCTCCTGATGTACTGGCCTGTCTGCCTGGTAGCGCCTCCATGCTCTGGACACTACGCTGACAGACACAGCAAACCTTCTTGCCACAGCTCTCATTGATGTGCCATCCTGGATGAGCTGCACTACCTGAGCCACTTGTGTGGGTTGTAAAATCCATCTTATGCTACCACTAGAGTGAAAACATTGCCAGTATTCAAAAGTGACCAAAACATCAGCCAGAAAGCAAAGGAACTGAGAAGTGGTCTTTGGTCACCACCTGCAGAACCACTCCTTTATTGGGGGTGTCTTGCTAATAGCCTATAATTTCCACCTGTTGTCTATTCCATTTGCACAACAGCATGTGAAATTGATTGTCAATCAGTGTTGCTTCCTAAGTGGACACTTTGATTTCACAGAAGTGTGATTGACTTGGAGTTACATTGTGTTGATTAAGTGTTCCCTTTATTTTTTTTGACAGTGTAAACAAAGGAACTAAGAACTTAATTAAGGACAACAGTAGTTTGCTTGTGGAACAGACTTAATTATTAATTACAAAAATCCTTTGGGTATATTTTTTCAAAAGAAACTTAACAGTTGGGAGCTGATACAATTTTACTTATTTTCTCTCACTATAGCCGTTAACCATGGCACTTTAGCATGGCATTTTTTGCAGACAGGCATTATCCAGCTAACAGTGTGCAACATTAACGATCCCGTGATCAAAGCTACAAATACAGACACTAGCATTGCTCATCAGCAATGAATGAAAAACATGACAGCCACAAAGTTGACTTTGGCTAACGTTAGCTAGCTTGCTCGGCAACATGTGAAATGCCGTTGTATGTCTTGACAACACAGTGGTCCTAAAAACATGATTTTTGCAAATATAATAAAACTATGTACTAAATTTACATACCTTGAAATGTTGGCGCTCAGTTCACAACAGTGATGCATGCCTCCGTTATCGAGTGCGTAATCGCTTCAGCGTAACTGACTGATGTCATCGAGATGTGACGGACATGAACTGACAATACAAAAAAACAAAAATACTGTAATTCAAAGTGCACACCTGCAGTCCACGGTGACCACTTAAAATTCAAATATATTCTTGTTCATAAAAAATCATTTTAAAACAACAAATCATGATCTGAAAACTTAATGTATGTTAAATGGATATAGTGTAGTACAAAGTCAAAATGATTGCCTCATTTTTCACAAAGTTATGAAACTTTAAATTTGAATCAAGACTTGTTGGCCTATGAATTGGCAGTGCCCACTCTTGCCCAGGCTACAGAATTAGTACATGAGCTCATTGATTACACTTCACATGTTTCTATAAGTTTCAAAGAGACTGTGTTTGTGCCAATAAAATATAGTCTTTGTGATATTATTGCCCATTAACATGGGCGTGAAGATGTGTAATTGTATCATGAGTTGAGGTAGAGGTTTCTCCATGTTGTGTGTACATGTGTTTTTAGAAGCCGAGTCAATCTATTTAAAACATTATATTTTCAGCTGATTGCTTTGTGTTATTTTTTACATCAAATAGCTCGAGGTTGCTACTGAATCCTTAAAACAAGTTTAATATTGGTGTGATTTGTGGTGAGAGCTACAGATAGAACTAAACTAACATTTAATCACTCAATTTTAAGATTCCTAGAATAGTTGAGACAAAAATACACATTTCCATGATCAATTTAAGATTGTGCCATGAATGCAAACATTAAATACAAGTAAATAACTTTTAAAACAAGATTATCCATCTAATATGTCTAAATGTACGATTTTAAATCTTGGCATGTGCAGAATAATTTGCAGAGTACACAACATGAAGTGAATAACATTAAATATCTCTGTTTCTTACATGCAGAGTCAAAGTGCTTTGCTATTCAGCTCCATTGTGATCCCTTTTTAGAAGCTTTGTAATCCAGCCTTGAACTGTGGTGTTTTTATCATGGGTTAAATACAGCTACATTAAGAAATCCAACACTATCTTGTCTTGTCAATGTCTTATGTGATTTTCACAGATTATTCATCTTATGCATTACTGTCATGTTCTGGTGACAGTTTCAACAAACAACTATAGCTTTGAATGTTAAACATAATGTTCTTATGTCTGTTTTTGTCAAAAATGAAGAATTGGACTACAATTTGTCTCCTTGCAAAGCTTTCCATTAATTCATGGCAAATATTTGAACTGATCTGAGTCTTTGCTACTCCAGGAAAGAAAAAGGAGGCATCTACACTTCACATGCAAACCAAAGATTCAGGGACAAATGACTGTGAACCAGCTGACCTAACTGCGAATAATGAAAAGAAAAAGAAGAAAAAGAAGAAAAAGAAAGCAGGGCAGCGTGAAAGTGCAGTTGCTGAGGCTGTGGCTCAGATTACAGTGAAAGAGACTGTAGTACGTCTGGGGTGTTCCCAATCGGAAAAGAAAGCAGAGATGCAAGGTTCCATCTCACCATTAAAACTGACAGAGGCAGCTACTCCAGAAGGTCAGTCAGAAACTCTGTTCCTCTCCCAAGTTACAGTCACAGAAGAAACTAGTCAACAAACTCGCAACAAGGAACTTTCTGAAAAGTTTTCAAATAAGAAGCAACAGAGGGAGACTAATGAGCTCAAACCTGAGGTCATAGAAGCACTAGAGGAGCAGCAGACTCTGGTTGGAACAGAGCCTGAGAAGTCCCCAGAAGCTGATGCTGCAGTCTCTGGGAAGAAAAGGAAGAAGGGCCTGAAGGCAAAATTACAATCCAATGACATTTCCATCGAAATGCAGGTCAATGCAGAAGCAGAGATCACACCAGCGAGTAGTGAAACTGACGCTACAACTCCCAAGAAGAAAAAGAAGGGCCTGAAGGCAGAGGAAAATGTTGAGGAGGTGGAGGATGAAACCCCTGTTAATGGTATGAGCACAAAAGTAGATCCTCCATCAATGTGTTGTGAGGAAGATGCCCCGATCACCAGCCTTGAAACGCTTACTCACTCTAAAACGATATGCAGTAAGAAGAGGTCGAAAAAGAACCTCAAGGCTGATAAAGCACCAAAGCCTGAGTCTGATGCAGAGTGTGAGGCAGAGGGAAAGCACACTGAAGTCCCATCATTTGGTGAGGAAGCATCACAATTGGTCACCAAAGTGCCATCTATGAAGAAGACAAAGGAAATAGACGCCCTGGAGGATGCAACACTTGAAGCTTCGCCTGCAGTGGATGAAAGCACTGTAACCCCACTAAAACGGAAAAGAAATTCTAAGACTATAATGGAAGAAGACAGAGCAGCGACGGAGAACTCTCAGGCGGGAGATGCTGACAAAGTGCCATTTGAGATTAGCATGAAAAAAATGGCAAAGAAAAGAAAGAAGCTGGCAGCAACCCAAATACACAAGAAAGATCCAACTCAGTTGCCAGCGATTGGCGCCGTCAGTGAAGAACTCCTAATCAATGGAGCTGAAGTGGTCTCGTCTTCTGGAAAACCTGGCAAGAAAAAGAGAAGGAAGATCCCTGTAGTGTTTGAGTATGAGGCCGATGAGCTGTTGGCTGCTGCACAAAAGGACACATTGAACAGTGGCCTAGCAGGTGAAACTCTTACCAAGAAGCCAGCAAAATCAAGTGTGAGTATTTAACAAGGTTACATGATTAAGTTGAGAGACTATTGGCTTTTTAAAAAATGATCCATTTCAGGGTTTGAGGCAGGTGTCCACCCCAATGCACACAAAAAAAAGTCACAAAATGAAGAGAAGACTTCCATAGGGTCGGCATCTGACTTTATCAGCTTGCATAGCAAACATATAATCTCAACACCACCCTTATGCAAAACCAAGGGGGGGTCCATGCTGCCTGGCCAGAAGGTGACAGAATAGCATTAAAGAGTTGTTCACACACATTAAAACAAACTGTTTGAGGTGTACCTCGGACAAATCAGACGAAAACTACTCAGGGGGCTTTAATGCCACAGGACGTACATAAGAAACATACATATGTATGATTTTCTACTTTGGGTAAATCGACCCTTTAAGTCAGGGGTGTCAAACTGATCCAGTAAAGGGCCGAGGGGCTGCAGGTTTTTGTTCCAACCAAGCAGAAACACACCTGAGTCTAATAATTCAATCAGCTGAACTGTCTTCACACAGCTGATTAATTATCAGTATCACCTGTGCTCCTGCTTGGTTGGAACAAAAACCTGCAGCCACAGCGGCCCTTTACTGGATCAGTTTGACACCCCTGTTTTAAGTGGTTCAGTGTCTCAGAAATCTGTGACAATTCAGATAAAAAGCGTAATATAAATAAATATTCATACTGAACTAAATGAACTTTAGATCTTTAAAGGTCATTTCAGCATAAGCAATAGAATCAATGTACCATAATATCAATGTCACTTCCCTCTGGAAGTGGAGGTGACGTGGATATTAGACCCTGCAGAGACCCCACACAAGTCCGTCTGTCTTGTTTACTGAAGCGTTTTTTTTTTGTTTGTTTTTTTTTATTTGCATGTACAGCTGTTTAAATCAGAGATATCCTGCTCTATATATGTTTGGAACTTATCAAGTCAGCTACGTTCATTGACCAAAGCTGCCGCTCTGTCTGTGTTCCTGTATCACTACACGCAGACTCCCCTCTCTGGCAACAGTGGGCAGAGAAATTAAATCATTCAAATTATACACTGTTAATTTAAAAAGCTGAAGCCAACATGAAAACGATTAAATCAATTATTTTTTAGTACATTTCTGCTATCAGTCAGCCTGCTGAGTGTAGTTGAGCCAGCTGGGAGCCTTGATTGATCTATCAACATGCAGTAAATACCAATTAAATATCTTATTATATAAGCTGCTCACTCACCAGTTGGGATTCCCAGAAAGTAGGCCCAGTCATTTGTATGGTAAAATTCTGTGACGAGGGAAAATCCACCACAGAGTAGCTATCTGCAACGACAAACTCTCTAGTCCCTTGTAGACATGTGTCTATTTTGTGCGCACGTGTAGTTCAATCATGTCCCTTTAACCATAGAGACTTTCGCCCCCCCCTTTTTTAAACTGATAAACAGAAAAGTGAGGCAGAATGGTGGAGCAAAAGGGCTTCGTAAAAAGGGACTTCTCAGAAATGTCTCTCTCGTAGAATAAATAGAAATGTTTCATGTTTTTGTGCAGCGCAGCTGTTCTCTGATGCTAATCTAGTTGTACTGTATGATTTTTCTATGATTATGTTCCACAGAAGAGCCAAACCCCCAAAGCCGAATCCAAGAAGGTGACCTTCGGTCTTAAGAATAATAAGACAGCCGGTAAGAAGTTTAACACAATTTGTTATATTCAAAGCTAAACGTAAAAATTATTTAAATTTGAACACTTGTTCATTTTGTCAAATACACACAATGTGGGTTATTTGATTGCATCTAAACTAGATGTCTTGAGTGACTCATTTGATTGTCTGTAAACTTTACAGAACAGCATTCTGTCCTTTCATTACAAAACATGAAGGGACAGAATACTATGTTCAACTTTGGTTTTCAGTCAGCAACCAAATCGACCTTGTAATTGGATGGTATTCAACTTCGTTTTCAAGGTTAATAATGATCTATAAACATCAGTTTAATATCAGGTGTTTCTAGTGAGAATAATAATTACGTTATACATCAAGTAAATGTAGTTCTCGACAGAGTTTGCATATACAGTGCTTGTATGTATTAGACTACCTGACATAAAAACGAGAAAACAAATATTTTTTTTCAAAAGCTTTGTTTGTTCCCTCATTGTCTTATTAGCTTATGGTCAATTTCTCTGATTGTGAGAACACTTCGTCTTTCCCCATTTCTCTCAGAGACCATCCAGCATCATGAAGTGCTTTAATGTCGACTCATTTTCAGTGAGCTCTCGGTTTGCCATTTTGAACATGAATGAGGAATTTCAAACTGAGTTCACCTTTTTATACCCACATTTGAGCCTAAGAAATTTATCAAGCATTCAATTGAATGTTGCATTCAAGCAACATTCAAGCACTAAAACTAATTTTCCTGTTCAAGAATGCAAATAAATAACTATAATTTGAAATCTTAATCAACAAGGCAATGAGAGATGGCAGTAATAAGTAATAAATAATTATGGTGCTTTACTATTTTTTCATTTTTTTTGTAGAAAAAAAATCAAAATTCATGGAAAACAATAATATTTTAATATTAAACATTTTTCGTTGGAAGAGCTTCTACATGCTGGTGTATTAACCATTACAGAAACATATATAATAATATAATATATAATTATTTTGGTAATTACCCATGCTGTTAATTTAGGGCAGCTGTGGTATAATCCTTACCTCGGGTGGTGGTCTAATAAAATTTGTTAAGCAATGTATATTCAAACCAAATAAGGGCATGTGCTAGCTGGAAACAAGACAAGACAGGTCAAAAATTACCAGCCAAAAAACAAAAGTAAGGAGACCATACATAAGGTAAGCCATATATATAGGATGTGATCGACAAGTATATTAATGAGGATTCATTAATTCCTTCTTTCTTCATTCTTCCTCATTGAGTCTTTTTGCATACCACTGTTACCAGTCTTACTGTATCTTTTGCCATGCCGTCTCCCTGCTCTGTTATTGGCAGCAGTATTGACTGTTTTTGTGATAGTCACTTTATATTCTTCATAAAGAAAAAAAGCAGCTCTGCTTTTCACCTCATTTTGTGACATCTCATTAGCCATTCCACGATCGATTGATTTGGACAGCTGTTAGACTCTTTGCTCGCGTACAATGCCGGCTGGTATAGCCTGGTTTAAGTTGGCTTTTACTAGACACGGCTGAAATCCCTTAGTGAAACAGCTAAAGTCTTAGGTGAAAGTTGATGTTAATTCTAACCAGGCTTTTTCCATTAAGCCCAGTTTCATCGGCTGCTTTGATGGAACACCCCTCGGTCAGCCTACAGCAGTTAGAGCCGTTGTAACTGTTTTTGTTTGTTTTGTGTCATGGTGCAGAGTTTAGGAAGGCGGATCGCAGCCTGCTGGTGAGTCCAGATGGGTCATCACGTGTGCCCTTTGACCCAAAGCAGAAACCCAAATTCGGGGTCTTAAAGACTCCTCCCACACCACGTCCGGCCAGAAAGACCAACAGGAAGACTCGTTTGGAAACTCCAAAGAGCACACCTAAACGACGACCCTCTGCAGTAGACTTCTTCTAATATCCACTCTGTCTGCAGCAGCAGACTGTATTAATGTAATGCTATCAACTGTTGTTAAGATTTAAAACAGATCCTCCTTTTGAGAGATTTATAAAAGTATTTTTGATTATCTGATGTCAATGTTACTTTTTGCCTTTTTGAGTGACTTGATGTTTAAATAAAGCTACTCATACCTGTTTTTCAAATTATATCAATTTGTCAGTTTGTATGTGGTGAAGTTTTTATACATCATGCATCAAAATTAATTGTTTTGCATTTCTTTAAGGGCCCAAAGTTTAGTCTGTTCAAATCAAACTGGTGTGGTTAACTCCTTGTTGTGGTTCACTTGTTTGTGAACGCTCCAATTGTACTCTGGTGTGGACCAAAACAACTTGTCCAACACCACTTGCAAGAGGGGGTCTCGGTCCTTTTCCAAAGGAATCCTTGTGTGGTTTGATTGCACTGTGAACGTGTTCCAACCCAGAGACAGGAAATTCATCAAAATGCAGCGAATTGCGGGCTTCCTGCGAGGGCATCTTTTGTAAGATGTACACAGCGACAGATGCAACTGGAATTATGCTTAAGTCCAGGCTAAATAGTCTATAAAAAACAGCGTTTATAAAAATAGAGGTTAACTGGAGGAGAAATGATTTGTGCGCACAATAGATCAGCACAGAGTCATAGTAAAAAAGTTTGAAAAGCATTAAAGTATGGTGCGTTCGGCTCCGTGTTACTTTGTTTATTTACGTTTGTTTTCTACCGACAACTTTCCAATCAATGAGAAATAATACTGAGAGTATACTTCCAGTACAGTATTCTTCCTTTTTACCTGGAATATGCAGCTTAGTTTCTTTGCATGTCTTCTTCCCTGAGAAACACTTACTGTTTCCCAAAAACTGTGTACTGATCCATGTCCATCAACTAACCATCCACTATCTTTCCCCTTCTTCGACACGGCATCGTCCTCATCCGCATTCTTTGAAAATGGCAGCTTGATGGTAACTTACGGTCGCAGAATATGAAATATTGAAAATAACTGGCTTTTTGTTTTTTTTTTGTAGTGATTTTAATTATTAGAACTCAAACGAAAATCTAATCATTTTTAAATAGTCTATTCCTTTCTGACTGATAAAGAAAAATGCCTTATATTTCAATTATATTTTTTGTATTTTAAAATGAAAATCCAATACACATCTTTTGTTTTTTATATTATTTTATGAATGGAAAATCTAATGACCAAAAGATACCAGGACCAAGAGCAAAAATTATAAAGTATAAATTTAAATTTCTTCACCAACCAAACTGACTTGGGGTGAAAGCCTCCTTCAAATGTATTGAGGAGAAAATATAAACAAAAGAATAAGGCCATGTTATAAAACAGTGCACCATCATTCATTTTAATGAGGCCAGTCTGTTGAAGTAGCTGGGCTACAAGAACCTGGAAAAACTCTGGCCATGCTGCGTCATTTGGTAAGGTGCTACATGTAAGCACACATCCCTGGTGTCTTATTTAAAACATAAACAGAGTAACTATCTTGTGTTCATCAAATTGAAAAGTAGTTTTGGTCTGTTACGATGAAACGCATCTGTCTGAATGTCAATTAATCTTTGAGATGAAAGACCTGGCGCTGGTAATGTGTAGTTGTTTTTAAGCTTGTTTTTACAGGACTGACCAGTGTGTGATTAAAGCAACTATGGCTCACCTCAGTTTGGCGGGTATCCCCCTTATTTTTATACCCTCTTGGAATATACATGCTGTCTAATATTACACATGAATGAGTGATGTGTCAACCTCTGCTGTGGAGAAGAACTCCAGGGATTCCTTCAACTATTACTAATATTAATATGGTATTTTGATTTGATTAAGTTCATACTGTCTATTTCTTTCTATACTTTCCGTAAATTCCTTTATCTCAGACAGTGATTTTAAGGTTCTATTTTACCTGACATGTTTCGGCGGAAGTGTCCGCAGAAGTGCTAACCACTACATCACCTTGTGGCCTTCATTAAAAATTATTAATGATAATATTTGATAATATTGAGAGCCATCTGATACCCTATTTACAACATTATGGTGCCACCCCATTTTGAGGCATAGCACCAATACCATAATCCCAACACTTCCTTGGTAGGATCCTTACGTCTGAGTCGGGTACTCCAGAGACTAGGCCAGAGTCCTTCCTATCACTGATATAACGCTAAAGGTTTTTCTTTATAAAATTAAGTGAGAAAATAAATCCAAACCTACATGGCCATGTGTGAAAAAGTGATTGCCCCCTGAACAGAATGACTGGTTGGGCCAACCTTAGCAGCAACAACTGCAATCAGTTGTTTGCGGCACCTTGCAGTGAGTCTTTTACATCGCTGTGGAGGAATTTTGGCCTTCTCATTTTTGCAGAATTGTTGTAATTCAGCCACATTGGAGGGTTTTCGAGCATGAACTGCCTTTTTAAGGTCATGCCACAGCATCTCAATAGGATTCCAGTCAGGACTTTGACGAGGCCATTCTAAAGTCTTCATTTTGTTTTTCTTCAGCCATTAAGATGTGGACTTGCTGGTGTGTTTTGGATCATTGTCCTGCTGCAGAACTTTGAGGAAGCTTGAGCTCACGAACAGATTCCCCAGGACATTCTCCTTCAGGATTTTTTGGTAGACAGCAGAATTCATGGTTCCATTTATCAAACAAGTCCTCTAGGTCCTGACGCAGCAAAACAGCCCCAGACCATCACACTACCACCACCATTTTTTTTTTACTGTTGGTATGATGTTGTTTTTCTGAAATGCGGTGTTACTTTTACACCAGAATGGAACACACACTTTCCAAAAAGTTCAACTTTTGTCTCGTCAGTCCACAGACTATTTTCCCAAAAGTCTTGGGGATCATCAAGATGTTTTCTGGCAAAAATGAGACGAGCCTAAATGTCCTTTTTGCTCGGCAGTGGTTTTCGTCTTAGAACTCTGCCATGCAGGCCATTTTTGCCCAGTCTCTTTTCTATTGTGGAGTCATGACCACTGACCTTAACTGAGGCCTGCAGTTCTTTGGATGTTGTTGAGGGAGCAATCACTTTTTCACAGAGGGCCATGTAGGTACGGATTTTTTTTCTCCCTTAATAATAAACATTTAAAAACTGTATTTGTGTTTACTTGTGTTGTCTTGACTAATTTGTGTGACAAACTTGTGTGACACTTTTTTCACACCACTGTGTATATTTGTGACTGCTTTTTGTTTTTTGTGTTTATCAATATAATCTCTGTTTGTCTTTAAGTGAAATCATAAGAAATTACATAAATAATAAAAAAAATTATGAAATAAATAACTGATATTGGCGCTGTTGTCTGTCGCAGTGTAATTACAGCGCTCCTGTTTCCTTCCTATATTGTCATACTGAACAAATATTGTAGACTGAAAATGTTTACATTTAAATGAGTATTGTGCCACCGGCATCACCACTTCTGCACTTAAAACTCCCGGTAGACCGTTGTGCGCAAGGCTTTATGGGTAAGACAGGCGCACCGA
This sequence comes from Serranus cabrilla, assembly GCA_903364295.1. Taxonomy (NCBI): domain Eukaryota; kingdom Metazoa; phylum Chordata; class Actinopteri; order Perciformes; family Serranidae; genus Serranus; species Serranus cabrilla. The sequence goes on from CAFUXE010000715.1 coordinate 186,571, forward strand.
GGATACACACAAGCATCCCTGGAATTACAGCAAAAGAAGGACTCTTGCTGCGTTCCAAAGTCAAGGAAGGATCCTCAAATGGCTGAATTTGAAAAACACTACGTCATTGATATCAACCGAAGGACCGTTCCAATGTCCAGGATCTTCGAGAAGGGTTTAGCTGCAGCCGGTACAAACCACGCCCCCATACAAATCACACCCCCTATAAACCATGCAATGGAGGCCGAGGAAGCAATATTTTAATGCAAACAATGTGCAGGTTAGG
>CAFUXE010000715.1:202825-227118 GCA_903364295.1 Serranus cabrilla
CTTTCTCAGTTGCTGCTCCCAGGCTCTGGAATAGGCTTCCTGCTGAAATGCGCCTAATTTCTGAGCAAAGCCTTTTTAAATCCAGGCTGAAAACCTATTTATTTAGGATGGCTTTTTATACCCAGTAGCATGGTGACACTTTTATCTTATTTTACTTTGTTGTATTTCATTGCTTTTATTCATCTATTTTATTGGTTTTTATTTGTTCTATTCATTATTTGTTGTAAAGCACTTTGGTTCACCGAAAGGATTGTTGTAAAGGGTTGTATAAATAAAGTACATTTACATTTACATTTACATACTTGCTTATCCCTAGGAGCCACCTACATTTAACCTGGGTGCAGCCGAACTTTAGCCCTGACCGCAAAATTTTGCTGGGGGAAGTTCGGTCTGGCAATTTTCCGTTGTGGCGCCGATATGCTCGGTACAGATCTCCTCTGACAAATGAAATTGTCAGGGCGGGCTTTACACGATGATGGACAGATGAGCAACAGTAAGGTAATCAGCCATGTCACCAAAGAGCGCTTGGGTTGAATTCATTTACAACAAACATGGCTGCCGCGTTCCAACCGTGTAATGAGGTTCTGACAGGACCCACAAATGTCTGATGTTTTGTGGAGTTGTAATCCCAAACGGAGGACTTGTTCATACATACATTGCCCTTTACTATTACTCTCAAAAATGAGGACTGTGTTGGAAACTACTCTGTGTATCCTTAAATTCTTTTTACAACACCGCCAAAAATCTACTATCAACTATGCTTCGCTTAACATACTTCACATCCTACGTTGCTCTGGTTGGTTGTTGATCTATCCAATTGAGCGGAGAGGAATTTTTTTTCCCTGGTTCGGTTGAAACACGCCCCATAATCACAGCCCAATGGATTTGTTTCAGACTGACATTCTGAACAGAATCGTGAGGATGACGTCGTCAGGCTAGCCTAGATTATTACCCCATATCAGATTTTAATTACCAGATTCTTGTGAGAGAGAATTCTTTTCAAAATCCAACACATATCTGATTTTACTATATTGAAAGGCCTGAAAAGCCAATGAAATAGAGATACCTCACTTTAGCCAAAGCCTAATTTCATAAATACAATGTTATAGAATTATTTTTCCCAACAACATGACTTTTGGGTCATAACTTTTTGGGGAACAAAATGCATTTGTAAAGACTGCATCTGTTAGACTATTTAAAACTTTCAGAAAATACATTTCAAATCTCATTCATTATTCATTTATTTCTCACTAAAAGTAATTTTGAGTTTAATTTCAAGTCACAGACAAATTAAACAACGACAAACTATTTTTGTTTTAAAATACTCACCATTTGACTGTCAAAGCAGGTCTTCAGAACTGTTTGCCATTGGCCTTCATACTCAAAAGTCTACATTAATATTTGATGAGATTTTATTGGTCTTTCATATTTCTTTTCTGACTATCCTGCAGTTTTTACACTCACACTCACACATTTCTTATCAAAATATTAATAAAATCCTATCAAATACTAACTAAAGATATGTGTTATGTCACTTTCTCAATGCTGATCCATAATTTTTGTGAGGGGTAATTTCTATGGCGTGATGAGGTTGACCAGGTAAAGAGGGTTCAGATTTTTTTTGGTAAAGTCGAAAAAAAAACATTATTTTAGCAGCAAGTTGTTGGTATTAATTGCAATTTTTGTTTTAAAGTAAAAAAGATGTAATGATCATTGAAGACATGCAAAAATGTTTTTACGTTTCATGAAATATTTTAGTGTCATGGAATATTTTTGTTTCAGGAAATTTTTGTTTGTTTTGTGAAATGTTTTTGAAAACCATTTTTTTTGACTCATGAAATATTGTTTTGTTTCATGAAATATATTTTCTTTTTGTGAAATGTTTTTGTGTTTCATAGATATTTTTGTGTTTCATGAAATATTTTCGTTTTATGAAATATATTTTCTTTTTGTGAATAGTTTTTGCGTTTCATGAAATATTTTGACGTTGTGACATTTTTTTTTCATTTGACCTTCAGGGCCACCGTACTCTATTCCTTACAGCAGAAAACGGAAGTTGAAAAGAACACAATCGTGACAGAACTACACAGCGTCCCTGTTGCTAACGTTCTCTCATGTGCTACTTCTACTAGGTCACGTGATTTCCTATAAGCACCCCAACAACCTCATCACATGCCACCTTCACGTACCGTTTAAATAATCTCAAAATCTTCGTTTAGTTAAATTGGGACATGGATTTTAATGTCACCACCTGTCACCGAGACAGATAAAGTATTTTGTATGTTATTATTATTATTATTATTATTATTATTATTGTTGTTGTTGTTATTATAATAATAATAATTATTATCATTATCATTTTGTTATCGTGTAACAGACCATAACAATAGCCTATGTGTATTTGTGTCTTGTTTGTATTTTTTTTTTTAAATGTATATTAGCTCTGATCAATAAGTAGATGTCAAATGTTTGAACTACCAATGTATAAAAACACAATTCCTATCTCTATTCTAATTTGTATATACATGTTCTTTACTTCTTTGCCTGACAAATAAAGCAACCTCAAACTGAAAACGTTCAAGTATTGTTATTTTATCGTTATTCCTTAGGTCTGGATACAAAACTACAAAAGCCAAATCGCGCTGTCTATTTGAAAGTACAATTTAACTATAGTGCCTTGAAGGCAGCAATAGCAGCTATAGCATAGCTGCTCCACACTGTGGTCGTCTGTCATCACTGAAAATGGTGGATAGACGTGGAGAGGCTACTCAGGACAGGTACCTATAATGTTTACATACCATTGCATGATACTAACAGTTTGTAGCTTTTTACCTATTGTAAAAGCTTTGGCTTGCTAGTTAGTTTGCATGATGACAAAGTCAATGCTAATCTGTTAGCTAGCTCTCGATAAATACATTTCCGGCGAATGGGCATTTTAAGTAAAAAAAGTGGCTAGTGGGTATAAAAAATCTCTGAAGGCCAAGTCGGCTGATTAACGTTCGATAGTGTTATCTCTTCATAAATCCGGATAAATTTGAAATGTTTTTGTACTATAAGTAACAGCTAACTAAGTCGGTCAAAGGCACTGAAGGCACTTGGCAGCCCACTTACCATAACAATATGAGATGTTATTATGGTTGTTGACTCGGTTGTGGAAATTTAAGATTAAGAACAAATCTTGACTAGGCGTATTGATAGTTAGATTTACTGTCCGCTATGGTATCAGTGTAAAATAAATCGGTGAAGTTTTATACCCACTTATTAAGTCATTACATTACATTAATTTGGCAGACGATTTTGTTGTAATCGGTTAGTTTGTTGTGTAGGATAGGTATCAATTTGCTTAAAATAACGTTATTGAACTTCTGACATACGTGATTGAAATGGTCGCAAAAATAACTTAATTTTGCTATTTTGTTATGGCAGACTGTGTGTGTGATATGGAAAGTGAAAACAGCCTCAAAGTCCGGAAAGGTGTGGTGACTACTTGGGGGGATGATGTTGAAGCAGAGATTGTTTGGCTGTCATGACTGCTTTCATTTGGATGCTCGCATGGCTGCCTCAGGTCCTGCCAGGTGAGTACACAGTCAAGCAATAACTTGTGGTTATTGTGTTGTAACCTTATTTTTACAGTCTATGGTTGTAACCCCACCCCCGAGTAGGGACTGCAGCTACAGAGAAGTGAAAGGTCAGAGCGAGAGAAGCCAAATGCTCTGTTGTTGGCTGCAGAAATCAGTAGTAATGATGAGACGAAGCCTCATGCATTGAAGCTCTCCATCCAATTGGTTCACTTATGGACCGAAGCTTCATGGGGCTTCATTTGCTCTACTGCGCCATTGTCCACTTGATGTCCATAAATACATTTCCAAGAAACTTCGGTCCATGAGTGAACCAGGCAGAGTGATTGTAATCACAACATGGCTTTTGCGTGTGAAGCTTTGAATCAAATTCTAAGTCAAATTAAATTATTAATATATACTTATTAATATAGTGTCTGTTTTTCTGATTGAATGATGGCAGGGACAGAAGGCAAAGTTGAAACAAACTGGGGGGAGGGTTGTGATTCGGATGTGCTTGTGTTACTTTGGACTTTCATTATTAATTTTCATTTAAAAATAATAACTTTTCCACAGTGCTGTTCTTTTTTTGCCTGCTTTTGAAAATACCCTTTCACAGGGCACAGATGAAGCTGTGGTACAGAGGAATATAACTGCAAGTTTGTACAGATTGGGAGAAAAAAAATTAGCATAGCAAATAAATGCCCAGTGATGTATCAAGTCCACAAAATGTGACAAATGTGACATTCGTTGCCTCTTATATTTGGAATTACACGCCAATGGCCAATACGCGTGAACCAGTTCCTGAATCAGTCACGCGGTACAGCCGGCTCGGGAGGCTTCGAACGTCACCGCATACGTGGTCAACACAAGCCTCGATGCGCGCTTCACAAGAAACTTGTTTGATTACTCAACACATGCTTTGAAGCCTCTGTAAAGCAGGACACATCACTACAAATCAGCATAAGTGTCTGTATGCTCTCCCAGCATCAGGAAAAAAGAAACATTGGTTTGTTTTTACCTCAAGATAACAACATTCAGGCAGCAGCTGCTGTTACTGTGTCCGTCTGTGTTAACTGGTTCACTGCAGATTGCATCAATGTGGGTCAGTCAGTGATGAAAATTAAGTTTTTTCACCAACGTCCCGAAAATAATTTTGAACCGTCCCAAATTGTCCTGAAAATTTCAGCAGTTTAATTGTATACGACCAGCGGTTTGCATTAGCTAGCTAGCAGACGATGCTAATCTGCTTACCAGTTAGAGAGTAGGCTAACTGATGGAATCTCTTAACATAATAATATCAGAGGATGTATTGACATGTTTGAATTTGTGGGAGGTTGAAGAACTGATCGTTATCAAAGTATCTTTCTACCACAATTCCCTAAGTTTCTTAGATTCTGAGCTTACGGTCATCGTTAGCCACTAAGAGCTTTCTGCCCCGAGACTCAATGTAGCAGCTATCGTTTCCGAGAGAGTGGTGATTCTTTAGCGTTAGCTAACCTCAGGCTCTGTGGGAAGAGTTGTTTCTCCATCACTCTCACATCGTACTGGGTGACTTGGGCCTGGTTGTGCTGTGTCCTGGGGCTGGGTACACTCTTTAAGCTTCAGCCATGGCAACATTGTATTGAGTAGTAGTAGTAGCTAGCACAGTGACAGTCAGCTGATCTCTGGTATCTTCTGATATCTTCGTCCGAGCTCGAGTGCATAGAACATTTCTATGGCTCGAGCGGTAAGCATTGCGAGCACAACAGGCTGCAACATTATTGCCAATTGTCTCATAGAACAACATAAACGCGAGTGCGCCAGCCAGTCCTTGTTCCATTAACCTTTTCACATAAATTGTTTTCCACTGACCACCGTTCTGGTTTGCAAAAAGTGATGAAAACGTTTAAACAGAAACATTTAGTCAGCTAAAATTCTGACTATAGAATATTTATCCTCCGGATGACAATTTATTATGTTCCCGGGATGGCGTTAATTTAAATCCGTAAATCAGTCCAGCACGGCTCTGCCCCCAAACTGACCCTTCAAGATGATCCACACCAACTGTACGTGACTCAGCAACAGCACATGTGCCGTCGGTAAGTGTCTAAATGTTATTTACATCTTATTAAAAGGAATGTGCTGTTAGCGTTAGCTTGGTTTTCATAGCATGTCCAGTGATCCTTTAAACCTTTATGACCACATCTAACTGAATTTCTTTGCATACTGTTCTAATTACTTCACCTCACGAAGTGGGAGTGAAGTGTTGTTTTGGGCGGCGGCGGTGTCTGTCTGTCTGTCTGTCTGTCTGTCTGTCTGCTGCATATACAGTACATCCTCTGGCCAACAGATGGAGCTGTGGGGTGAAGTCTGCCATCTCTGATTGCCTTGTTTCCACTGTAGTCCATCAAAGCAGCTTTATAAGAAATAGGAGCTCAAAATAAGTTCTGAAACTATTTAGGAAATACCTTCAGGAATAATCCAACAACATCAAACTGCTCTTCAGAAATATACATTTTTTGTAGTGTCAACAAAGAAAAATACAACAAGATATTACAATTATGCCGCAAAATATGGCAACTCAAAAATACACAGCCCTTGTTCTGTTGGATGTTTTAACCATCTATTTATCAATGAATCTACTGTATGCTATCTTATCTGTCCAACTCTATCTATGAAAAACTCAAGCACAGTGTTTACAGTACAGTGTTTGGTCTTGTGATAGTCTATTAGCTTAACCGGCGTGCTGGTAAAAAAAGAGACTAATTTTGGACAAAAAAGGAGAAATGTCACTTTTCATGTTGCAACCTTGTGTGGTGTGATACATGACTTACTGCCTTTTACACGTTGCTGTGGTTTCGTTATGATGTGAGACTGTCGCTCGTTGAAACCATAGTTGTATTGATTGAAACACAGAGCTGCTGGTTGCCCCGCCTGTTGGAGACCAAACCGCTTAGAGGAGCTTTTTTGATTAATCACTTGCCTTGTTTGGAGAGGAGGAGCGCAACATATATTGATGTGTGTGCTTGTGTTGAGACATTGAGCGTCTGTCTGCTGTCCTCTCGGCTCCCTAGAGCTCTGTGCGCGGCGGCACGGCACCAAATATATACCTGTACTTAAAAATATGTAGGATGTTACTGCCGGCATTCATGTATATTTGAAATGCCGGTTGTTTCAACCACATTTACCATTTGTTTACTAAATGTTTATTTGCAATTTCTCGGCTTGTTTTTAGAAAAGCTTCACTGCGACACAGCTCCTGCTGTGGCTGTATGGGAAGGCACTTTGTTTTTATTGCGTCCATTGTCAGTATTTGTGATACCACCTTATGTGGTTTTAGATCTCCACACCCATGAGTTTTCCATGTTTCCCAACACCGGTTTGTTTTCTGTCTGTATACTCAAGTCTAGTCATATGTCTAGTCTTGATCAGCTCCTTCATTTTTGATAGTATGATGATAATTTATCATTTACAGGTCTAACACTTGAATTAACATTTTATTCTGTTCTTTCAGGGACCCCTGCTTTCTATAAGCTGGAGAAGGCATCAACCAACAAGTAAATCTTGACAGAACTGGTAAAGTTGAGCCCCCACCATCACATTTCTTCACTTGAAGCTTTCCACAGGGATATTCTTCACTTTGCTCCCAAAAGAAAGCTGATGGTGACCTGCTCTTCAAGGTTCACTTTCGAAAGTCAAAGGAGGGAGAGATGCAGCCTTAACTATGCTTACCAATGCACATTTTTATTGCACAATCAGACCTTTGCAAATTTAAGTTTAATTTAAACCCATAGTTCATTTATATGTAGTATAAAAAGTGCCAGAATGTCCTACTGCATCTGTTGCAGTGAGCAAGCCGACATACTCTGGCATACTAATGTATGGAGTAAAATGCTCAATTAGTTAATTAATTGATAATTAATCAATGAAATTAGGATTGATGGATTTTAATTTAATTTGCTCGTAAGGGGCACCACCACCAGGAACAGGATTTTAACTCTGGTGGACAATTTAACTACTGTTAAGAAAAGCAAATTAATAATATCTTTGATATTAATTAAATATTTAATTATTAAATCAAGCCTCATGTACTAAAGATCGTTAGCTCTACGAACAGAAATCCATCTCTCCAGAAAAACATCACATCACAAAAAAAATTAGGAATGATATATATTTTTATTTAACTAAATAAAAGAATGCCAGTATATCACACACACTCACTCACACCTATGGGCAATTTAGAGTCACCAATTAAGCCTAAGCTGCATGTTTTTGGACTGTGGGAGGAAGCCGGAGTACCTGGAGAGAACCCGCGCCAACACGGGGAGAACATGCAAACTCAACTCAGAAGGGCAACCCATATAACATTACAACTGCCACTGTCACTGTATACCATACAAGCACTTTGTCCATTAATATTACAATAAAGTCACTATTTTGTTTAAATAATCTTGTGGTTTCATTTAATTTACAGTGATGCAAATGCAAGACATCAGTTCACATTCAAAATAGGCCTACCGCCTACGCTATGTATCCTAAGTGGAAGGTTGACACAAGAAACAACTGTCATTATTTAGAGCTTTCCATAAGCGCTGGCTGTCAACTGAACAGTTTGTGTTCCATTCAATGATGTCATTTCCATACAGACTGGTCAGAATTGATCCAAACAAACTGTTACAAATCATGAATAAATATAATAAAATATTTACAAAAATGTGAGGGGTCTATTTACTTTTGAAAGATTGAATTAAGGCTCAAATGCTCTGAAAGCATCTGACTCGTGCATTGTGAAGTACCTATTGTTTTAAATGGCTTAACACGCACCAAAGGCATTATGAGAAGAGTGAAACTACTGCCTGTCATTAGTTTATCTTAAAAGTTAAGAAACAATGCAATTAAAATTCTTTAATGCTAAATAAAAGAAAACAACAACAAATGGCAATAGGAATACTCGCATTGATCTTAACTGCTGTGTTGTTACATGTCAGATAATAAAAAATAAGAAATCAGCAGTAGTAAGGTTAGCATAACAAACACACCCATCATTAATGCTTTCTGAAGGGCATATATTTTTGCAAGATATTTGTAACCACATACCTAACAACAGCAATTAATAATCATAGTAGAGTTATGATCAACTGTGCTTCATGTAACTTTCATCCATTTGTAAAGAAAAACAAAAGATAAATCAGGTTGCTTATACCTAATGGCTTTAATGGTATTTTACTGCAAATTAACTGATGAAAGTAGCATGACCCAAAAACTTATGTAAAGTTATTTGCTACTTCAATAAAAATGTACCTCTCCTTAAAGTACTGCCGGTTCTGTGTTGGTATCTCAAACTTTTTCAGTTCAGATCTGAATCATGTCACGATTGCAATATCACTCAAAATAATTGCAGTTAGATATTTTTTCAAAATTGTGCTGCCCATCTTAAAAAGAAGAAATATTAACATGGACAGTTTCCAAATATCTAATGGTTTTACCTTGAGGCAAACACGTGAGAAACTATTATATGAAAGAGGTGCATTTACAAATATAATTTTACTGTATGTATATACATATTTTTGTTGGTACCCTTCCATGAAAAGAAAAAAATGGTCACTGAACTAACTTGAAACTGACAAAAGTAATATTAAAATTAAAGCATTTCAACAGCGTTGAAAGGGTCCTCTAACCTCCATGCTTCAGTATTGATGTGTGGATGTGTTCACGTCTGAACTTTTATCACACATAAGACATTTTGGGCTGATTGTATACACTGTATTCTGTAGTGAGAGAAACGTCCTGCCACACTGCCCGAGCCACACCATATCCTGAAAACTCAGAATCTTTACAACTATGTTATCATCTCAAAGTTTTTGTGACCAATTTTGAATTTGATCTTGTGGCTTGGAGCAGGACATTACAGTATAAAACATGTTACTTCCTGTTGCCAGTAGGGGGTGATATGACTATGTGTCAGTTTGTATTTAGATGTGTTCAGGTCTGGACTGTCATCAAGCATGGGAAATTTGGCGCAGATTGGACAATGTATTCTGAAGTTAAAGCAACTTTGTGTTCATAGTGAGTACAAGAAATTTGCCACACTGCTAGAGCCATACCATTTATTGCACAATCTTTACAACAATGTAGCATCAAAATGTATCTGAATGCCACTACTCAGGAGAGCTTCTTTTCAATGCTGGCGTATGTGAATACATAAAACAGTAACATCACAGATTGATCATGTACGCATACATGGCAAAATAACTGAATACAGCAGGTAGCTATCATCATAAAAAAGTAAACAACCTTAATTTACAGACATGCAGACCTAGTTACCATCTGTACTACTCTTATCAAACAGCAAATCCTAATCACAGTTAACATGCATGACAAATGTACACATAACTCAAAACAAGGATTAACCTTAACAAAACCTAAAAAGCAGTGAAGTGTTACAGGATATAAACAAAATTACTTACAGACTTTGACCTTCTTGACAGTTAGTGTTGAAAAGTGGTAGGCAACTGCTGAATTAGATGGAAGGCAACTGCTCCATGTGCTCTTAACAGAAAGTGCAACTTAAATAGTCTGCCTATGGCAAGTACCAAGAACTTAAATGCAATCCCTTGTAACATCATCAGGTGTCTCTAAATGACACACACAGAATGTGGGGCAGAACACTCCCCGTCTGGTATTTCAAAATACCACTATGACTCTTTACCAATAAGCAGTACTACTTCTGAAACAGGTCTTGAATACACTTTTGCAACCCCTTGTCTGATGATCTGTACATTGACTTTCCGAATCCTGCCATCATGGCTGGGAATGGTATCCATGATAATCCCCAGAGGCCAGTCATTCCTCTTCACTTGCGTGTCCTTCAGAAGTACCAAATCTCCCTTATTGAGATTGGTCTTTCTGATGTCCACTTCTTCCGAGATTGGAGGGTTACCAAGTATTCCTGCTTCCAACGTTTCTAGAAAGTCTCTGCCAGTGTTTGAACTTGCTTCCACTGTTTGTTGCAGATATCCTTTAGATCCATGTCTCCTGGGGGCGCAGATACTTGGTCAGTCTTTTGATTGAGCAGCAGTGCAGATAAGAAAACAGCTGGCATCTCAGGATCAGAAGACACTGGCACCAGAGGTCTTGCATTTATGATCGCCCTGACTTCAGCCATCAATGTCACAAACTTTCATGAGAGAGGCGGCTGTTTTCCTTTAGTAACATAGCATTCACCCCTATTGTAGCGGCCCTGGCCGAATGATGGTCGGCTCTTTAACTGATGGTTCACAAAGTTTTAATTTTACACCGTAGCTCCATAAAACTGACAAGAAAACAATCCTTTGCGATCCAACGTAAGAGCTACGAAAAGAAATGAGACAAAAAAAAAACATTTATAATTCACTGAATGAAATTAACTTCAATATACCTTGTGCCTCTATCAGCCAGGCACTATACAAGTATTCCTTAAGCCGTTATTAGCAGTATAAAGCACTCGTTGTAAATTACCGTTCTTTTTATTTATGTTTAATGTCTCCGTTTTTCCGTTAATTTCTCCGTTTACCATTCTACCTTTTTACTTCCTGTTTCTAACCTTTCAAAATAAAAGTACCCGGCGAGGATGCGGATAACATTGGGACATGGACTGAGGAATGATGTGCGTCCATTAGGTAGGACATTGGTTCTGTAAACATTAATGCTACTTGGTTTGTGGACTCCGTTCAGACATACTTTGCCAACAATGACCCAACCAAGGTCAAGTTGTTGAGCATAGGGTGCGTTGTTGGGGCCATTGTACTGTTTTTGCACTTTGTGTACACGTAGCACATCTCTGCCATGAAGAATTAGGATGGCAGCATTGGGGTCAATTGCTGGGATTTTATCCAACACTGACTTAAGGTGTGGATAATGATGCACTATTTCTGCTGATGGGATCTCTGAGCGATCATCTGGCATCATGTTACACTCTATGAGTGTGGGTAAAGGGATCTGTACTTTGCCATCAATGGACTCCACAATGATATTGTTGGCATGCCGCCCTGATGTCTCCATAACACCAGAACATGTTTTGAGGGTGTAGGGTGCTACTTCAGATTCATTGCCCAAAAGGTCAAACAGTTCTGTCTTTGCCAACGATCTATTGCTCTGTTCATCAAGAACAGCATATGCTCTGACAGCTTTCTCTCTTTCACCAGCAGGGTGGCTGCTTTACCAAGCATATTTTTGAGCATGAGCGAGAGCCAACTAAATCTCCACACACTTCTGTGCATTTTGCTGAGTATGGTGACACCTCATACAAGACTGTATGACTTACGGTTCACTAGTTATATAAAAGGGGCGGGGCAATCTGTCACTAATCAAACAGTTGCTGCGTTCCAGTCAAGGAAGGATCCTCAAACGGCTGAATTTGAAGAACACTACGTCATCGATATCCACCGAAGGACTGTTCCAATGTCGAGGATCCTCCGTAGGACAGAGTCCTTCTTTTGCCGAAATTCCGAGGATACACGTGTATCCTTCGTGCCCCCGGCTTACCCATAAAGCCTTGCGCACACCGGTCGACCAGGGGATTTAAAAAATGGCCTGCAGAAGTGATGAGTGCAGAAGCGGTGAAGCCGGCGGCAAAATATGCATTTAAATGTAAATATTTTCACTATAAAATCTATTTGTTCAGAATGATAATAATATAGGAAGGAAACAGGAGCGCTGTAATTACACTGCGACAGTCAATAGCGCCAATATCCGTTATTATTTATTTCATTATTATTTAGTTACATACATTTGATCTATAGAATGATTTTCAAGATACTGAAATACACTACAGATTAGTAAGCACAGTTTAAAAAACGGAAAAACGTAGTTGGAGAAAGAAAGAATATATTGATAAACACAAAATACGAAGAGCAGTCACATTAGAAATGTGTGTGTGTGTATATACATGCACACTCGGAAGACTGTTCCATTTGGGCGTTTTGCCAGTGATAGGAAGGACTCTCGCCTTGTCTCTGGAGGACCCAACTCTGAAGGAAGGATCCTACCAAGGAAGGGTCATCATCCTGAAACATTGAAACATTGATACGGTGGTCAATGATACCGTTTCAGACACCAGACAGTAACTTTCGATCCAGAATACCTTGGTAGTCTTGAGATTTCATTGTACCCTGCACAGATTCAAGACACCCTGTGCCACACAGAGTAAAGCATCCCCAGAACATAAATGAGACTCCTCCATGTTTTATAGTTGGTATAGTGTTCTTTTCTTTGAAGGCTTCATTTTTGCGAGTGAGCATACAGCTTACGTGACTTCCCAAAAAGGCTCCAGTTTTGTCTCATCTCTCCAAAGGACATTCTCCCAGGGGCATTGTGGCTTGTCAATATGCATTTTGCCAAATTTAAATCTGGCTTTTCTATAATTTTCCTTCAACAGTGGAACCACTTTTGCTCAAACAGTGATGGATGGTGTGATCTGACACTGATGTACCTTGACCTTCGAGTTCACCTCGAATATCTTTGAAAGTTGTCCTTGGCTCTTGTTACCATTTGTGTTATTCTTCCATTTAATTTTTCTCTGGTGGTCAAATCCAGGGAGGTTGGCTGCTGTCCCAATGACCCTAAACTTCTTAATAATATTTGCCGCCATAGTCACGGGAAGATAAGGCTGCTTAGAGATGGTCTTTTAGCATTTGCCTTTAAGGGGTTATTTTTTTTTATCTCCTCAGACAACTCTCCCCTTTGCTTCCTGTGACCCATGTTCACTGTAGTTCACACAGTTAAAGCAAAAAGCAGACTACTTTTTCCCTTTAAATAGACAGACTTACTAAATGCAAGATTGAATACACCTGTGATGCTACTTTAGTTTTCACTGTCACTATGGTGAAACTGTTTCAATATTTTCTTGAGGCACCAACTAATTTGTCTATGCCAATTTCATTAGTTACATTTTTGTAAAATGATTTTGTTTAATCACAATTCAAAAGCAATGTCTGATTTCCTCAATTGATTTTCAGTTTGTGATTATTCATTATTACCTTTGTCAGTTTGAAGTTATTTCAGTGACCATTGTGGGATTTTCTTCATTTGAGGGTACAACAAATTTGTCCATGTGTGTACATATCCATTATTTTGTATACATATCATTAATGTCATGTTTGTTGATATTCCAGCTATGAGTAAACTCCCCCAGCCAATCAACTTGACCCTGGACTCAATCAATTTCAGTCATGTGCTGAAATGGGAGCCTGGACCAGGGACACCCACAGGAGTCTACTACGATGTCACCATTAACACAGAAACGTGGGTTTCATCTGTGTTTGTGCTTATACTTACATTGTGTTTATACCACTAGTTTCTTGTGTAATTTGTATTGAATGATAAGAGTTGCAGAAGTTTTGAAGTAGGCACTCTTTGGTTGGGTTACAATATAAATAAGCATAGTTGTTTGTCAGGGTTTGTACAAAGACACACACCCAAAGATGCTTGGATGCAGTGAAATTGTCAGTCGCAGAGAATGTATGAAGTTGTTGTATTAAGTCTATCTATCCATCAAATGCTCCTAGCAGGTTAGGACAGATGTTTAATGCGCGAACCATCATGTCATACAAACCATATTAGATGACTCTGATTTTGGTGTGATGTTTAAGATTCACATAAAATAGATTTTTTCTGTTGTGCTCTGTTTGCAAGTAAAGCTACAGCTGATTTTTCTTCCAATATGTGCTTCATTATAAGCACTTGCTGTTAACTGTTAATTCACAGTAAAATACTGTGTTGTAAGTGTTGATAATTACACTCACAGTGAAATGACCAAACGTTTACTGCAGTCAAAGTGAAAACATGTTTGTTGGCTCTTTTGATTGAGTAAAGTTTGCTGCTTTCTCTCCTTCTGGCACTGAAGGGGAACTTCCTGGATGCCAGTGGCTGGCTGTCAGCATGTCCAGCATCCACTGGTTTGCAATCTGACAGAGGCCTTCCATGACAAAGAACAGGTCTACTTAATCCAGATGAAAGCACTGCTGGCAACAGAGGACTCACTACCAATCTTTCGCCAAGGATTTCAACCCATCAGAGACAGTAAGTACCACTGACAGATGACTGAGATTGTGTCTAGAGGTGCCTCAATCGGAGAGCCTCTACTTCTCTTCCTGCCACACCATAATTTTCTCTGCATTTGATCTTCTGTTTCTTTTCCGTTGTTGCAGAAAATACCTATTTCAGTTTATTCGGGGCTGGGAAGAATCTCTGCTGCAGGTCCCTTGAGAATGTTATTAATATTCACATTTTTCTTTCTCTTGCTACTCAAAATTTGCTTTTTGCACACTTCTCAATAAATTCAGCCACATTGGATTTTCTCATTTCTTTTTGTACAGTAGCTCTACATGGTCAAAATGTGCCTTTAGTGGCAATGATTGTGAGTTCAACATCCCATTGAGCAACTGTCTCAAACTTACTCTGATGTTGGATTAGTTCACCCTCCAGAGATGCCAACATGTCCCAGGATAATCCCAGGATGCTGGCATGCTATGTAAAGGAACACTCTGGGCTGGCATTACTGGTGTTTTTTTTTTCAGTTCAAAAAAGCAGAGTCTGTTGAACAACTGACCTTAGTTACACCAATATAGCTCAATCTCTGTGTAAAATGTCTCCTGATTATGGTATCTGCTTCATGAGCAGACAAGGTGCACTTCAAATTGTATTAAATTCTTATTGGAAGTGTGTATAGTGGTTCTTTCCTCATTTTTTTAAACTCAAATTTGATTGATTTTAAACATAGAACCACAAAAAAGAACTGTAAAACATTGAAAGTGTCAGTGGATAACATGGCTTCTTTATGCACTGTCTGTGTTTCTCTGGTTTCATTCAGACTTTTCAGTGGTATCTCTCCCTTAGGCTAATCAAAACGTCATCTGCAAAAAGTCCAAATTTGTGTTCTGTACCTTTCACCTCTATCCCTGGTATGCCTTCATCCTCTCGTATTACTTGAGCCAAAGGCTCTATGAAAATTGCAAAGAGTCGTCGACAGACAGCACCCCTGTCTGGTAGATCTTTCCAGATTGAACCAGTGAGTAAGGTTACCATTTATTTTTATTGTGGCGTTAGTATGACATTTACTGAATCAGTGTTAAAGTCAATTTTTTCTAAACATAGATATAAAAACTTCAAGCTGACGCTATCAAAGGCTTTTTCTGTATCCAGGCTAAGCAACAGTGCACTTTCTCCCCTCTATTGTACTCCATCAATTAAATGTAAGTCCTCCCTATATTGTCCTGCATTTGGCTTCCTTTGATAAAGCTTGATTGATCCTCACAAATCAGTTCTGGCTTGAAAGTCTCAAGTCCTGTAGCTAGAATGGTTGTATATATTTTATAATCACAATTTGATATTGATATTGGTCTTTAATTTTTACGGTATTCTTTGTCCTTTCTTTGCTTATGGATTACCGTAATTATGGCTTCCTTCTTCTATGATCTATTTAGGTTTCATTGTACACTGTCAGTAGCATTGGGCTCAGTTCCTTTTTAAACATTGTGTACCATTCGGCTGGGAAACCATCGCTTCCTGGAATTTTGTTTGATTTTAGTCTATTGATAGCATCCTCCAGTTCCTTTTTAATGGGATGTATGGATTTATATGCTCATTTTGTTTTCCTCATATTGCTGGTAGATCAAATTAATTCAAAAACGTTCTTATTGTCTCATCATCCACTGAGGCTGGTTGTTAATATCATTTTTTATAATAATTTTCAAATATTTTGTCAATTTTTTTCTGGTACATATTCAAGAGTATTGGTCGTGGGATCTCTGATTTTATTGATTGTTTTCACGAGTTGCTGCTTCCTTATTCACCTAGCTACTAATTTAGTCACCTTTGGACCCGATTCGGTGTGAGTTTGTTTCACAAACCTAATTTTCTTTTCCACTTAATTTCCTTATTTATTTCTGTCTTTACCTCTTCAATTTGTTGAGGTATGCTTGGGTAATTTCTTAAGCTCTTCAATCTTGGTCTGATATAATTCCTGTCTAGCTTTCTTCAGATATGCTGTTTTAGATATAAGTTATCCCCTGCTTTTATAGCATCCCAAAGAATGGTATACTTCTCCATTATCATTCACCTCCCTGTATGAATTTATTTAGTATGCCAACAGTCATTGTCCATACTGTATTCCTTTTCCTACTGTTCAGCTTTAGTGTCATGCGGAGGATACAGTGGTCCGATAAGTCTGCTACTCTAATTTTACATTCTTCCAATCTCAACCTATCAACCGTATTCATAAAGAAATAGAGTGATAGAGTGATGGGCAGAGTAATAAACAAAATCCCTCTCCATAGGGTGTTATTTCCCAGATCTTTCCCCATCTGTCATTTCAAGTTCAATCAAGACAGTATTTATATATCTGGCCAGTTTAATTTTGCTACTTTTTTTTGTACTAGTTGTATCCAAGTTCTGGTTCAGCGTCTTTCCTAATTTTCAATGAACTTCACTTAAGTTTATGTAACTACAGTAGCTCTTTTATCTCTGTCCCTGTGCCATATAGCTCACCTGGACCTGCCGTTGCTTACTGTGACATCCTGTGGCAAAGATTTGTGCGTGGACCTTCAGCCTCCCATGGAGCACCTTAGGGAGATCTATGATTCTCTGAATTATAAACTCAGGATTAAGAGCAACAATGCAGACAGAGCCCAGGTACTGTACATACAGAACAATGTTTTCTACTTATGGGATTTTACCTTCAAGTGCCTTCATGATCTAACAGGTTTGAGAGTGTTAAAGTTGTTACAGATGAGAAGATGGAATATGTCCATGACTTTTAGGGCTTATCAGTCACCAAAGGCATATCTGATGAAATTAGATATTAAATGAACCCCCCAAATCTTCTAAATTGGATACTTTGAAACATAACTTCCACTATGAGTTGTGTAGATTTTTGGCATATAGGGGTGCTACAACAAACATCTCATGAATACGGTAGTACGGAAGTATTTTTTAAATTTCACCTAATAAGATATGGAATCTGGATGCTTTCATTCAGCCCGGTGTTCTCTAATTGTTATGTGAAATGCCTTAGAATTCAAAGCAAATGTGAAGATAATATCAGTAATTTTATTTAAGTTTAATTTTTCTTTTTTTAAAAAATCATTTTATACCCATACTGCACCTATTACATCATGAACAACATCAGTCTCTAACATAGCTTTGTTTGGTTTAATCTAGTAATGTAATGTGTTGGTCTTGTTGTATTGTCTGAGTGTTGACATCTGTATGTGGTCTTTCTGTGTGCAGTTCTTTAAGGAAACCAAGTCTTTGAGGGGGGAGATTTTGAAGGATGTGGCCTCTGGCAGAGAGTACTGCGTTTCAATCTGCTTCTCCGACAGGAAAGTGCCTAGGAAGTCCAACTACAGCCAACCTGTATGTGCTTTAACCTCTGTCAACGACACAGCAGGTACATGTCTCTGTATTTGTGTGTATGTTTCTCCCACTGTTGTGTTCTCCAAGAATCTTAATTTTTAAAGCCGTGTACACTGTCATGTAAAATTTTAGTGGACCAAGCCTGTGCCAGATGATGGCACTGGACCACTTTTTACACCAACCTATGAACCAATTATCTCCAAAATACCTGATACAAAATAAAAGCGTAAAAAAAGTGCCCAGGAGGTGATCAGAGTTCGAAGCAGTACAGTTTATTCTTGCACAGAAGACATAAACCTGAGCCCTTTGGTCCAGACCAAGCAGACTGACTTGACTCTCCCTGGGTACATTCCTTTATGCCATTCAGACTCCTCCTTCACATTTCCCCAGTGATGGGCCCTTTGTGACCGCCTTTCCAACCCCTGCCTCCCGAAAATACTGGTGTCATCTTTTCTTCCTATTACGGCTATTCAATTGGCCAGATTCCAATTCTATTGGTGTCAACACCCCTTTCATTTAAACCCCATTTTTTGGGCTTTAGAACAAAGCGGCAACCTCCGGCACGGGACAGCGAAGCCTATGTGGAAGTGCCAAAAACTGCAAATCCTGGACTGGCCGCTAGGGGCAGACTGCAGAATGGATAACATTAGATTGACCCTCATATAAAAATGTTCAACTCCACGATATAAAAACACTTATTTACAGCCTGGTTCAAAAAACGGCTCTACTGTCAAAAGTAAAGGTCCGCCTCGATGACAACTCTGAGGGGGGTAAAAAAATGTTATATCTCACTTGTTACATTTTTGAAATTCTGTATAATTAAGGGTGTTCTGCTTTGAGTGACAGGTCGGTGCTGTGCGTCACTAGCCACTAGCTGCCACTTGCTCGCTTGGCCCCTCCACTTAGCTAATGACTCAGTTAAATTGACGCAATTAACTTGTTCCGTCCATTTTGGGAGATGTTGGTGTCGGTGTTCGTTATTTTATGCAAACATTGGATTGATAAAATGTCTTGCTGTGCTGTTGATTGTTCTAACAGACCATCAAAGAAGTCTGTGTTCCATTTTTTTTCCGTGAGTAAAATGATATAATTACATTATTTATATGTTCGTACTAATTATCTGGTATAGCTGTCCACATGTAGCTCTTTAATTAACGAGGGGCGGCAACCGATAGCGTCAACTCAGAGGGGCATGTAGCATCCGCGTAGCAGGCATAGCTTTGGTAGCATCAAAGTAGCATATAGCCTAGCTCCTGAGCCTCAGCTAGCTCGCTAGTAGGGCGTGTTTTAGTCCATGAGCCCACCTTAGCTTCAGCTCTCTGCCTATCCGAGGACTTGGTGGAGTCAGCTTTGCCAAAATGGCAATTGTGGGAACGCCCAAAAGGCTTCATTTGCACTTTTCAGAAACCTATGGGTAACGTCAAGGAGGCTACGTTCATTAGAACCCTCTCTGTTGACACCATTATTTTCCAGTTGGGACAGCCTGTTCATTTTTTTAAAAGTCTGTGAATATTCTCATTCATCCAGGTCACTAGTCCGCACTAGCTTGACCTGGTCTAGCTAGTGCGTACTAGTGAGGCTTGTTGCGTTCGAACTGTGTAAGGTCGGTACCACAGCAGGCTCCACTCTTAGGCCACCTCCACTGTCATAACAGGAAATGCACTTTAAACTCTGCCTCAACATACTTTGCTAACCCACTGATTTTGCATTGTAGAACACCCCTTTTACAGAGGTGTGTGTGTGGCATTTCTTATTGGAAATTACACACCGCTGTTTTCCGTGCCGGATAACGATGGTGTGTTAAATGTTTACTGGATAACGGAAAAAAATATAATCGCCTAGGTTGGTAGCCTGGTTAAAGAATTTTACAGTTACAGAGTTAATTTGTTTTTGATGTTTTGATGATTAATTTAATGATTATATAACATGCTTTGGTTTGTCACTATTTAACAAACAAACAACACAGAGTTTTATCCACGCCAGGCATTGATACAACAGCCTAATAACAATTATAAGACTCAGACTCTAACTTTGTCTTTATTACTGACTGAAAATGTTACAGAGGAAAACTTTACACAGACAAATAGAAATGTAAGTAATGTGTTAGGTTGCCTCCTTCCCAGACTTCTTCACATGGAAAACTGATTTGACATATTACTACCATATTAATTTAAGAAACATAAATTACAAACAGTATGTTTTTTATTATTAATTTTCATTTCAGTCCCGTATGCCGACCTATTTATTATCGTTTAAGACAACATCACATCCAACAATGAACTATTTTCAATATTGTCTATTGGTATGTGCTATGCTGCGTTACACAGTTATTTGTAATATGCAGGCGTATCATTATATGTTAACTAAACTCGATCACAATCAGTCGGTTTCTGGAGTGTTTTAATCTTAAAATACCTGTTTTGGTAATCAAATTAATATTAAAAGATAAAGTCTAACCAAATATTTGACTGTGTTTTCGAGCCTTAATAACCAACTCCGTTATTTCTGGACCATGCTGAAATGTTATATTTTTAAATATATTTGATTATTATAATTAGACACAACACAACACTAGTCAAGTCTTTCGTTAACCTGGTATTATGGTAAGTTTAGTCATAACCGCATATATGGTTAGCTAAGGAACGCGGTGAAGTTTAACTTTCCAAACACACAAACATCTTTTGATTACAAGTTTTTTCGCCATAACTTATTAACACTTCTCTATTACTTATGACTTCATTGATACAGTCTAATAGTAATACATCTCTCGTACGCTCCTGTTAGCATGGAAGGCAGCATTAGCTGCTAGTATGTAAGCTAACAAACTAATTACGGTCAACGCAGACACAGATAACTACTAATAATGACTAGTATATAAATGAAATAAAACAAGAATTTGCCGTGAAATTCTCCGATAGCTGACAGGTATATTCAGCAGTGAATTAGCTGCGGGCAGCCCTGCAGCGCTAGCAGCTAGCAGACAGCTAGCAGCGAGTGACGGACAGCTCCGAAACTTGTCACTCAAATTGAGAACGCCCTTAATTATGCCAAATTTTAAAACTTAAAAGAATGTGTTATAAAAAGTAAAGTCACCCCCATCAGAGATGTCATGGAGGGGGACCTTTGCTTTTGAGAGTCGAGTCATTTTTTGAACCAGGCTGTAAATACGTTTTTTTGTTCTGTGAAGTTGGACATTTTAAAATGAGAGTCTATTATTTGCTCCCTTCTGCAGCCTGCCCCTGGCGGCCAGACAAGGATTTGCAGTTTTTGGCACTTCCGCAAAGGCTTCACAGCTCAGAACTGGAGGTTGCCGCTTGTTCTAAACCTGTATACGCTGTAACCATTATTATTATTAAATTAATTGATTACTTTCAATTGTTGACCTGCTATCTCCCCCTAAAAATCCACTGGCCACAACCAGAAGTCTTGGAAGAAATTGGGGTGGAAGTTAAATGGGTTAAGTTGCCAGGTGGAAGTCTTTACATTAGGATAAAGTTGTTATTATTGTGGAAAAGTCAAAATGTTATTGTTATAAAGTTGTATTAAGAGGAAAATGCAATATTCCCTTTCATTTTAAGGATTAAATTGCATTTACAAAACGAAGTGGCCTACAAATGAGCATATTTCAAGAATAAAGTCCTGATAGACCAATACACGTACACAGTGTTGTAGTGGTAAGCACTTTTGCCTCACAGCAAGAGGGTTGCAGTTCTCTCTGGGTCCTCCAGCTTTCTATGTCCAAAGAAATGCAACTTAGGTTTAGTTGGTGACTCTAAATTGGTGTAGTTGTGAGTGAGAGCACCTCTACTTGGTGAGTTGACATTTATTTAAAAATAATTTGAATTTTAATGTATTTATTTTATTTTGACCCTAACCATGGCCATAATATTCTGTCCAATGGTCGCTTTGAAATTAACAAATCTGCGTGCACAGTATTTACTTGTTTGTCTCATTTCCCTTTTTCTCTCTGCAGACGCCTGGATCTCAGCTGTGTTGTGCAGTTTGGTGATGTTTGTTGTTGTAGCCCTGCTGGTCTATACTGGTTTCATCCATCTGACGAAGAGGCCCCTGCCATTGGTCCTGGTAAGTGTTGTGTGTTCGTGGGTGTGACTGGAGAACCACTCATCCAATCGACTCTCCACTTGGTGGTAGAGATGCAAAGATTAGTCGATATTGTTGACAGAAATTGATGACAAAATGAGTTACTTAAAAGTTGTTGGTTATGTTGTCATGTGTTTTTCATGATGTTTGAAGACCTGACACTTCCCAAAACCTGTTGTTATTTACTATTATTATTATTTTTATTATATTATACTATTTGTATCTTTGTTTCTAATTGTGCAAGAGAGCATCCCTCTCTGCAGCAGTGGGGCTCTAGAGAATAAAGAGATTAACGTGAACCCATCCTCTACTTCACTTACAACTCTAGTAATTATGTCAAGCAAGCAGCTCATAAGCCTATTGAGAGGTACATTCCTTCACTTAGTTTGTTTCACTGGAGTTTCTGACTGTGAGTAGCTGTGACCTGGGTGTTTTTCAGAGGTGTAGTCAGTAATTTGGTGGCATCAGACAAACACTTTCCGGTTGGCCCTGGGCCTCTTCAGCCTGCAGACGTGCACAGTTTGGTTGATGACATGATATCCCTGAATGGACTGGATCTTTAACTTTCTCTTGCTAAAGGATTTACATGCACCAATTGCAAA
The DNA here is from genome assembly GCA_903364295.1 of Serranus cabrilla. NCBI lineage: Eukaryota > Metazoa > Chordata > Actinopteri > Perciformes > Serranidae > Serranus > Serranus cabrilla. Next base: position 225,459 of record CAFUXE010000715.1, read on the forward strand.
AAAGTATTTGATAAAAGAGCCACTGTTTTTCAATAATTCATATGCTATTTTATTTGTGGTTAGATTTTTCCTGAGTAACAAGAAAGAACTGTAGGTTGAAATATGCTTGAGCAAAAAAATCATGTTCTGCACATAACTCGAGTGAAGTGTGCCATGCCTTGTGGTTGATCTGTGGTGTAAGACAGAAAGGTAAACAGTTGCAGGCAACCTCACTGTTTCTCAGAAACAGGATGGTTCATGTGCTTAGTTTGTCTTTTTAGAGAAGGTGGGACTGACAGGGTACCAATGCATCCTGAAAAACCTGGAAATTTAGAGAGAAGTTGTCCAGTCAATGTAATGACCTAGAAATTGATTACATTGTCCAAATGTCCTGGAAATATTATATAGTCCTGGAAAATGTATATTGTATTTTAGCCCTTCACATAGACAGAAGGTGATTCAGGATCACTTATTCTCCCCATTATCCCATTGGATGTTCAGATTGATGATAACTCTCAGTTAGATAAACTATGCAACATCAGGTGTAGTCCATTCCTTAAACCCTGTAGTCTATCAGTGACGTGGAGAGGATTGTCGAAGCAGAGAGGAATAGTTGAGCTTAAGTTCTTGTTTTGTGAGTGAAAACAGCCACATGACCCACATTGTATATCATAAAACCTTAAAGCAAAATGGATCTGTTTAACTAATGTCATAGCATTGCTATATCTGTTAGCATGTTAAATGCAATTAAAACTATGTGCTAGCATCTAGATAACACATAAAGTTATCTCTTTTTGCAAAGATAAAAAACATGGTCCATAATGTAGATATGTGAAAATATATAGACTAAAACTAAAACTCCAAACGTTTTAACCTAAATAGCCTAATGGGTCTTTCTTGTTATGACTCTATGTTCTGATTAGTGATGTCATGGTAAACATTAAGGTGCAATTTTGTACCGATCAAATCTTTGAATCTTTAACAGTAACATGAGGAATATAAATCCAAATAGTTTTGGGATTTCAGTGATGCAAAAAACTCAGATGGGGGTTATGAAGTAAACAAATTAATGAAGAATGGACGCAATTCAGGAAAGCCCGTAGTGTGCTGCTTTAACGGCACCAGCGAGAGAAAGGTACAAACAAAGAATACAAACATATGCTTTAGGACGTGATCCTTATACTCTTATAGCAGTGTCGTCCGAGTATTTCTGGATGTGGCAGGACTCAGAGTTGTATTTGAAGTCCGCCGTGTACAGTGTGAACAGGAATGGAGCCAGAACAGTGCCTTGTGGAGCCCCTGTGCTGCTTATTAATGTCCCAGAAACACAGTTCCCTAACCTGATATACTGTGGCCTTCCTGTCAGGTAATCTATGATCCAGGAGGTGAAGGAAAGATCCACTCCCATCTCTGTGAGCTTGTTTTTGAGTATGTTGGGTTGGATGGTGTTGAATGCGCTTGAAAAATCAAAGAACATGATTCTCACATAAGCGCCAGTTAACTCCAGATGAGCAAGAGCACGAGGAAGCATGTAGAGGACAGCATCATTCACTCCAATGTGTTGTTTGTATGCAAACTGCAGGGGGTCGAGCTTGTCTTTGACCTCAACACTCAGTAGGTGTAGAATCAGCCGCTCCAAGGTCTTCATAATGTGAGAAGTGAGGGCTACCGGTCTGTAGTC
>CAFUXE010000715.1:241143-268382 GCA_903364295.1 Serranus cabrilla
AGATTTAATATTTAGATTTAACATTTAGATTTAGATTTAACATTTAGATTTAATATTTAGATTTAACATTTAGATTTAGATTTAACATTTAGATTTAATATTTAGATTTAACATTTAGATTTAGATTTAACATTTAGATTTAATATTTGGATTTAGATTTAGCATTTAGATTCACCATTTGATTTCTACCTCAAATGTGAAGAAAATGAGCTAAATGTGAGAAAAATTAGCTAAATGTGAGAAAAGTGAGCTAAATGTGAGAAAAGAAACAGTGTGACTGAATTTTTACATTCGGCACCCCATACTGGAGCATAGGTATGGAGCAATCTGATGAAAAGATGGCATTTTCAAGGTGGAGATATAAGCACTACTTCAAATCCATTTTTTATTTTTTTTTTATTTTATACAGTAACACAAATAGTTACTTTCCCTTGTAACAAATTACTTTTTTTAAGTAATGTTCCCAACACTGATACAAACAGAAACAACTGACATAAAAAAATGCACAAATAGAAACCTTATTACCACTAGCCAGTTCAGCCTGGAAAGGGTCTACCATTCATTCATTCATTCATTCATTCATTCATTCTATGAACACCAATGCAAAGGGTGGTTCCCATTTGCAACAACACTCTAAGAACCGGCGCATAATCACAATCACCAGCTGGTCACCACCTAGCAGCATCAGTGTGAACATATCTAAGGAGAAGCTTAATTTTATGACATTCAGTTAATGATTGCACCCAGGTGGAAGGCAACATACCATCCAATGTGTTTGAATCAACTTTGACAAGATAAAAAGTCACTAGATAGCATTTCATTAGGTGAGCCAGTTCCAGGACTCCCTTTAAGGAGTGACTTAAAGGTAAACTATGTCTGGCTTTCAAAAGAAGATATTACCAAAATACATACATGGAAATGGTTTTGTTAGACATTTACAGCTAACAAGCATGATACTTCCATTAGGGGTTGGCAACTAATGGTGCATCTGTCTGCTGGATAAAAAGATAGACTGTTGGCTGACATGGTAGTCATAGCTTCAATTACCGTAATAATATGTGTTGATGTAATTACATATTTATCCAACAACATAGTGTATTGCTAGCTGTATTTCAAAATGTATATGTAGAGACATAAATAAACTCTCTCTCTCTCTCTCTCTCTCTCTCTCTCTCATGCAGTTCCATTATCTACTGTTTCCATATACTGTGCTATTTTGTATATACTCTTGGAAACACTTTATTTTGAAAACCGGACATAATCATATCTGTATCCATCTGTGCTGCTTGACCCAAACAGTATAACTAACACGGGGAAACAAACGCTTTTTTGTTTTGTTTTTTCTGTTCGAGTGATTTTTCTCGAAATGATTACATAATTTACTCGGGACAAGAGTGGAAATAAAGCGCCTGAAACATGACATGTTAGACACGATAGGTGAACACAAGTGATATTAAAGGTACTGGAAGATTCCACACTATATTTTTTGACAGCGGTCACCATGATACCGATTCCTTACAGACGCAGACGTTTCTGTACAGGAAGCAGTTTCGGTTGCGCGGACTTCCCCTCTTGTTAGTGAACGCTACCAGGAAATACACAGGAGTTACACGAAACGGTGATACAAGTTGGTCAGCTGGATTACATTGACAACTGATTGAAGAGCCTTTTGGGTAAAATGCTCACCGCAATTGGTACCTTTATCCTGATGGTTTCAACACTAAGCGGATCCAAAGGTAAAATAATTTCCCTTAGTCACCTGTTTGTTAATCATTGAACTGAGCATATACAAAGAACGTGCACGGGTTTAGCAGGAACTATCCTACCTGTCAGAAGGAAGAACCCAGCCAAGTACATACAAAAACAAATGCTAGCTTAAAAGTATTAAAGCCTACCGTTTTTGAAACTTGAGTTAAAATAAATTATGGAAAGACCATTCGCTGATAACCGTCATAAAATTACCTTTTCGAAGTTTCCTTACCTTGTAGAGTAAGGCTGCTTCTGAAGTGTTCCAAATGAAAGGGGAGAATTCTGACAACGGAGTAACGATGATCATAATATGGCAACAAAAAAAAAAAAAAGCCTCTTTATGATGTTAGGTTTATGCAATAGAAAGCTTTCAATTAGAGTTTCTCAGATGATGATCGTTTTTTATTGTTATAGAAAAGATCATTAACTGCCGTTCTTGAATGTGCCTGTGACTGTGATCATACAAATATTGTGTGATATTATATTTGTTTTTTGGTTTTGGTATCAGGAGTCGTTCGCGCACCCACAAATGTCCGGTTGACTTCCTATAACATGAATCTGGTGCTGAGGTGGGATCCACCTGAGTGGCCAGTCAGCGGCCTGGTCTACACAACAGAGTACAAGTGAGTCAACAATTATTTATCACCACCAACAAAACCCTTTCTGCTTGTGCAAACAATTGTTCATTTGTCAGTCTGTTATTGCTGCACAGAAGAAAAGCCTGTTAAGGGTTAAAGCTACAGCTGCAAACATGGATTATTTTCATGATCAATTATTAGTTTAATAACATTTGTTTAAATTGTTTAGCATATCAGAAAATAATAATAGTACTAATAAACATGCCAGTTACAATTTCTGAGAGCCTGACATGGTTTTAATTAAAAATTTCATGCCTAATTTGAAACCTTGTTAACCATTGGCCATTGGCCCTCAATTATCAATCAAATGTAGAAACCAGAGCAGATACGAGCGCATAAATCATCTTACGACAGGGTTCACCTGTGATTCATAGCATTTAACATTTTAAGCAGGTACAGAAATTTGCAGCAACAGGGGTTTATGAAATGAAAGTATTGTTTATAGTTATATACTCAAGTTCGGTGAATGTTTTGAATTTGGAGGTCAGACTTATAGTTTCCACAGCTTTTTTGTTGCAGGAGATAAACCACTGATTCTTGAGTTGGGACAATGAACTTTCTTATTTTTTTTTTGTGAAAATTTACACTATATTGATTAGAGTTATATATTCATTTAGATACATTTCTGTAGATAAAGATCTGTGCTATTTAACTATGTAAAGTTGCAGGCTGGAGGTTACAACATTGTTTTAAAGTATGTCTTTTTTTCCAAAAGAAAAGGAATTTCTCAGAAAAGAAATTGAAACATTAATATGAAGACTTATATTAATTTCTTCACATTTAGGAGGAATTCTGTCCCAGACAGAGGTGCTTGTGGCAGTGCTTATTGGAAATGATTCACCGCCAATGTCTGTGCCGGACAGTAGTGGTGTGTTAAATAATAATAATAATAATAAATAAATTATATAGCCTAAACTAGTAGCCTGTTAAAAGAATTTTTTAAGTTACAGGGTTTATTTATTTTTAATGATTTTTGAATAATAAATCATATATCATGCTTTGGTTTGTCAATATTAAAAAAAAAAATCAGTTTTATCCATTTCAGGCATCGATAAAATAGTCCAAAAACAATTCTCTGACTCAGACAAGTGGACTTCTCGCTGACTCAAACTTGCTTACACGAGTTGAGACCAGACGTGAGATTTGATCGTATCCTCTGCTTACATCCAAATTGATAAATGCAGGGCCTTGTGTAGAAATGATCATGCGCTCACTTTTCTGCTGTATGTTCATTTCGTAAATGAGGGCCTGTATATTTCATGTTCAACCTTTGCTTAAGGCACTTTTTTATTTACATTACTAGTGCAGTGCCCGTAGGAAGTATGTATTTGTATACTGGTAGCATAAGTAGGTGTGCCAATTATGGTTAAATGAGGTTGTGTTTGAAGGTTGCATTTACATAGGTGTACATGTGCTTGTGTAGTGTACACATACAAAGTGTATATTGGTTAAGATAGGGATGTACATTGAGATATAAAGAGACATACACATTTATTGGTGGTTTGAATGGTTTGAAACGAATAAAAAACAAACAAACATGAAAATCACGGACAGATGTGTACCACACATATGTCCGTTCTGTTTTGTTGTCTAGGTTTTTTTTCTCTGGTTGAGGCTGCAGATGCACAGATGGCAGCAACCCAATTTAAAAATGAAACACATATGATAATACTAACAGAGTTAGAGTTTAATTATGTTCGCTTATGTTAAGTTGCAGCTACTGAACGGCGTATGTAAAAGTGTGTTTGGATCCATTCTGACCGGCCTGTGTTGAAAATACATCCTGACAAACACGCTGTTTGGCCGGACAGCCGGCGCTAATGGAAAGCTCTGAATAAAACGCATTGAACGTAACGTTGCAGAGGTATCGCCTAAATCTTACCCAGATACCACGATGCTATTGTTTGGTTGGCTGTGGGGAAGCTATGTTGCTTTTCCTTTATCTTTTTTATTTGCCGGTGCATGCCAGCTCTCTATGAACTCTACGGGAAAACCACTTTCTTCCGAGCTGTTCCACAATTAAAAAAATAGCAGCGCAACTGGGCGTTGTCCTGGTAATTTCTCTGCGTGGCATGTGAGCGTGTGAACAGGTTGAAATGCGTGTGTCTCACACCCAATGTGTGAGACTTGAGAGCCTTGGTTCAATTATCAGACTGTTAACATGCATTAAGGCCAACTTCCTGCCTATGGCCCGAGTGTCTGAGCTGTAATGTCACCTGGGAAACAATGCACTGCCGCGACACGTTCTATGTAAATAATCATCTATAATTCAATATTTCGAAAAATATGAATTAAAAAAAACTTCAAATAATCAAAAGGCACCCCACTGGGCCATGCTCAACCAAAATTCCAGGTTGATCAGACTAACGGTCAGCGAGATACGTGCTCCACAGGGTCACAGACGTTCCTTGCATTGTAGATAGATACACACTTGTAACTTTTTAGAAACAGACTTGTAGATCAAACAACTTATTGATAAATCGAGAAAATAACCAACAATCAATAATGAAAGTATTTTGCATTTTTACATATTTTTGTATAAATAATTGATAAAATGACTACATGTATTAGAGCCCCACTGATATGGGTTTTTTGAGACGATACTGATTTTAGAGGGGAAAAATTAACAGTTTACAGACACAACAATTCAAGTCCAATACTTTATTGACATGTAAAAATAAAATTGATTCGAATTTGTCGTGGTGACAGTCAGGTTACAAAGGCAGTACACAAACAGGAACATACGGTACCTAAAAGACGTCATAAAAGTACATAAAAGACATAAAACCAAAAGAAAAAGCTATAAAAGAACATTAAAAACCTTGTGCTATGGGACATCCCTTTTGTCTTGTGCAGTCTATAAGGATTGTTCTGATATGTACTCTTAATACTTTGGGTATCATAAATAAGAAGGATACGTGAGACCAGAGAGGCTCATAACAAAACTGTATTTCTTTCGGTGCCAACATAAACACACCCAGGAGGGCGCAACCGTATCCCAGCAGGGACAAACTTAAGATGCCAATACACAACATCCCTTCCCCTTTACTTTTGACATTCCCTGATCAAAAAAAATGTATATTTACCAATATCAGTAATAATAGATTAGATTTTATATAGCGCTTTTCAAGACACCCAAAGCGCTTTACATTGAGTCCATTATTCATTCATTCCACAGTCACACTCTGGTGATGGTAAGCTACTATTGTAGCCACAGCTGTTTGGGAAATGAGGGTAGACTGCCTCATTTCCCAGACTTAACCCTGGGGATTATTCTGCCCCAATGATGAGGGTTAGTCTCTAAGCTACATTGACAGTCTATCAGGGGGTCTTCTGTCTCGCCTTGGGTAAACATGACCTTAAGGAAAGTCAGTCACCTCGTCTCTTGGTGAGGACTGGATAAGTCCTGACCCAGGAGATGTGATGTCAGGGGTAGACATCTGAACAGGTCTGAGTGTCTCTGGGATAGTGTCCATTCCTGCAGTTTGCTTTTGAGGAGTTTCTGGTATTGGATGCTCTTTCTGCTCGGTCTCCAGCTCAGGAACAAAGAATGGTGGCTGGGGTGACTCATCACGGGGACAAGATGCGGAGTGTAGTTGATCAATGTGTCTTCTCCAAATGAGGTGATCACTGTTTTCAACTGTATATGATACAGGACCTGTTTTTGACACAACTGGAGCAGGCACCCACCTTGAACCTTTCGGGCTAGAACACTATCTCCAGCAGTGAAGCTCTGAAACCTGGCTTTTGCGTGTCTCTCCTCTTGAGCTCTTTATTGATGGTATACAATCTCTTTAGTCTTTTGAGGTTGTAGGAGATCAAGTCGAGTGCGGAGTTGTCTCTTGAACATAGCTGATGCTGGAGACATTTTGGTTGTGGCATGAGGTGTGTTTCTATAGGACAAGAGGAAAGCACTGAGGCGCCTGTTGAATGACTGGGAACTATGAGATGATGCCAGAGCTTGCTTCATGGTCTGAACAAATCTTTCTACAAGTCCATTGGTCGCTGGATGGTATGGTGCAGACTTGATGTGTTGGATGCGATTCTCTTCCATGAATGTCTCAAACTCTTGGGACACCCGTTGTGGGCCATTGTCACTGACAAGCTGTTGTGGCCGACCAAAGCTCCTCGATGGTTCTCTCTGAGGAGGTGCCCCTTGTAACGACAACCTCAGGCCATTTACTGTGAGCATTCACTACCACTAGAAACATGCAGTTCTCTATTGGGCCAGTGTGATGGAAGAACTTCAGAGATGACATGGACATTTTTTTTCCTAGTTCAGAAACTCGGCCCATAATCACAGCCCAATGGATCAGTTTCAGACTCACATTCTGACGAGAATGTGAGTCTGATGTTGTCAGGCTACAAGAGTCCCCCATCAGTCTGCCGAAAAGAAATGCTGGCTAAGGCTCGCCATTTTGGGTGGAAAAACTTAGAGACGACACGGATTCTCTGTCAGTTTCCTGTTATTGGGACCACAGTGTGTGCCACCCTGTAACTACCTGTGTACTTGAATGCAATGACACCAGTTTGAACGGGGACAATTCCATATTGCTCTTAGTTTATAATATTCTAGCATTAAATTCTACCATATAATCCTCCCTTAAATGTTATCCACACCATTTACAGAACTATAGAACCTGTAATATAAATTAGGGCTTATGGTACCTGGGAACTGAGTGACTATGTGCAAATGCCTATTCAATACCTGTTATGTGTAGTGAGGTGCGGTCAAAATGTTTTTAGACAATTTTCAGATAAATTGTGTTGATTACCAATAAACAAATACACTTTAGTTGTAAGAACCATGCCATGTACATATCGTGAAAAACCTGTTTGACTGAAAAAACAGGAAAAGCCAATCTGCGGCCCCTCCCACTGGTGGCAAAAAAACTGGGCATTACAATCACATCATTTCACAATAATTACAAGCAAAATAAACACTGGATATTATGAACAACAAGTTTAGCACTGAATGTTACAATTAACATGCCTATGAGGTGGTTTCAAAGTACTTCAAATGTGTAGTTATGAACATGTAACTGTGGTAATTACATTCAAAAAACAAAACAAAAACAAAACAGTTAGTGTGGTGCAACGCCAACACTCCATCACCCTCATATCCACTTGCCATGTTCAAACAGGTCCATCACTCTGCCCTTTAGTCGGAATTGTCACTGTCATCCATGTTGTCAGGCCTCAGGCATTGTCTCCAGCATTGTTATGATGCAACACATAAAAAGGAAAATATGAATTAGAACTAAGCCCAAAATGGCTGCTCATGGCTAAAATTTAGCTCCACCATTTCAGTGACAGGCCTCCCTTACCAAGATTCCTAAACCTTTAACTCAATAAAAACTCCTGCAGATTATTGGGATATGAGAACTATAAACAACAATTATAAGAAAATTATAAACAACAATTAAACAGAAATGTAAACAACAATCAAACAGAACGTCTGTCAGTTTACGTTCATTTTAGCCTAATATTGATCTAAATAGTTCTGTAATTTGATTAAAACGCTTACTGTACATATGTTTTTGGTTGGTGAATTCCGAAATACAATAATTATCTTTCCTTACGTGTGTCTCTACCTCCTGTTGAACAGACTGAGAGTTGGAGGGGAGGGGGAGCGTGCGTGTATGTGCAATGTCCTCAACATGTGTGTGCAGTAAGTGTGTGCGCTTACAACTTCCTGTATGAGTTTGTGTGTCTTGCTGGTGAATCTGGTCAGAGCCGCTTACACGTTAGCCACATTAAGAAACAGTAGGAACTCAAAGTAACTTAAACAGTTCAGATATTGACAAAACAACCACTTGTTGCACCAAGAAAAAGTCAGTTAGTCTCGTCAGTCAGTCCTGATTAAATTTTTATATCTGATCAATTTTTTTTATGTAGGATCTGTTATGGATTTACCCCCTTTTCTGACCTCTGTCCCAATTCTCCGATTACACTGTGAGGTCTCTTGTAACGCACTTCTAACAGATATTTAAATAATATATAGTATTTACTTAATTGGCCCTTCTGTCCGACTGGACAGGATGAAATACAGTACGAGCTTAATCGTTTTTATTACAATCTCAGCATTAAAAAAATTGATGCCTTCCTCACTAGTGAATAAATTCACATATAAATTAGTTTTCACTTACATCAACTTCACACAAACTCAGCCCCGAGCTCTGGGACAATTTGTGGATAAGAGCCCATCAGCGATAAACCATACAAAAAATGCGTCTCTCCAGTCAAACGACTCACAGCATGCTGGCTGGTCAACTAAACGTCTCGGGGAGACACTGCAGTTTAACTTGGCCATCACACTTTGCATGCATTCACAACAGGTTGCCTGGCTCATTTCACAAATTTAGCACCAAAGTTCCCAACTTGCCCACACACAGTGGGGCTTCTGAGCCTGGTTGCAGCCTCTCCTTTTCCACTATGTTGCCATGTCCACATCAACAACATAATAATCCCAACTACCAGGAATAATTTACTTGCCTAATTGGTCCAATCTTAAACAGTTTTCTTGGTAGTCACCATCCGTGCGCACAAACGGCCACAGAAGACCAAACCAGAACCCTGCCGTCTCTTTTTGGGTGTTTTAAAAAAAAAACGGGTTCCACAGCGGCACCAACTGTTTGCTGGTCTTGAACCGCGAACTGCTTACGTCAGGGGCTGGGGCAGGGTTATTGTGACTTACACGGCTATACGAAAACGTGTATTATTCGTTTTATTTGATGTGTTTTAGTGCAGTGTTATTGATACGGCCGCTAATGCCGAAATGAATAGTTAGCGAGCCGGCCGGCGTTAGCGAGCTATCAATAGCTTACTCAGTGTTATTAAAACGTAACCGCTGTCCATGGCGATCAAGACAAGCACGGGTTTTCACACCGGGGTTGGTGCCCGGCCAGTGCCTGATTGCGAACCAGTTCTTTGCTTTCACACTGCCGGAGAGCCGGCTCCCGGCCGGAAAAACTGGTTCCACAGCGGCACCAACTCTTTGCTGGTCTTGAACCGCGAACCGCTTATGTCAGGGGCTGGGGCGGGGTTATCGTGACTTACACGGCAATACGAAAACGTGTATTATTCATAATATTCCATTATGAGCTCACGATCCTTTTCCATTCTTCAAACACTTTACATTTTGCACAAGTCAAAGCAGGAAGACTCTCTCTGTCGTTGCCGCTATAAACAGGAAATGATGTAATCCTGTTGCTAAGGGCCTGGGTTCTGTTCAATCAAAAAAAGGAGTGTAGTCCTACCCATTCCATATTCTGAAAAGTTTTTGCTGCTAGTAAAATTTGTTTGTGTTTCATTAAATATTTTTTTCTTTCAAGAAATATTTTTGTTGTTGCTGAAATGTTTTTGTGTTTCATTGAGTATTTTTTCGCATTTTGTGAAATGTTTGAATGTTTGGAAAATATTTTTGCAACTGACCTTCAGGGCCACCGCAAAGACCTTTCTTGTACGGCCCCATCTGTTACATCTACGTACCAAATTTCACTGCGGGGGGCTAAGTTAAAAACTGCATAAAACATGATACTTGCTGTTTCCAACAGGGGGTGCTATGACTATATGTCAATATTCATATGTTGGTGTGTTCAGGTCTGGACTTCAATCACACATGAAATATTTGGGATCAATTCGGACAATGTATGCTAAAATTAGTGCAACTTCCTGTTCTCGGCGAGTACTTGAAATTCTCCAAGATGCTGTTCCCACATACAATCTTCACAAGAATGCATCAACATCTTGGGGCTTTTCTGACCGATTTTTAAGTTGATATCACAATCCAAAATTGTTGTCAACAGGGGGCGGTATGAATATGTACCAATATTAATATATTGTTGTGGTCAGGTCTTGACTCTCATCACACGTGAGAGATTCGGGGCAAACTGGACAATGTTTGCTGAAATGAGAGTAATTTTTGGTTCATGGCAAGTATTCGAAATTTGTCACACCGCCATAGCCAAGCCTTTCACTGAAAATGCACCATCTTCACAACAATGCATCATCAATCTTTTGAGGCTTTTAAGACCAATTTTGATGATGATCTGATCAACCAGCCTAGAGTTGGACATCACAGAGTAAAACTTTTACTTCCTTGCCTTGTGGGGGGGCGCTACAACCACAATATATTCACATGAAGATGCATTCAGTGCTGGACCCACGAGAATTTTAAATGATTGACAATTGTGGGCAGACACAGTAGTCATAGCCTCAATTACTGAATTACCGTGATAATGTGTTTAAGTAATTAGATCTTTATCCAACAACATAGTGTATTGCTAGCTGTGTTTCAAAAGTATGTGCAGACAGAAAATAAATAAGCACACACACACACACACACACACACACTCTGTCTTGCTGTCATGCCAACAGTCCAACATTACTGTCCCTGCCATTCTTTTTTTGACCTTGTTGTTAGAAAATTACCTGAATACAAACACTGAAATTGAAATCACCACAGGCAAATGTTTAAAAACTAACACTGTATTTTGTCCACAGAGCCTCTTTTACACTGTTCAAAGTGGGATGTGTAAACATCTCCACCCTAGAATGTGACTTGACCAGTCTCAACACCTCCATATTTGAGTTTGGAAAGTATACAGGCAGAGTGCGGGCCCACCTGGGTGCAGAGAGCTCCCCCTGGATTGAAAGTAACCAAATTGCTTTGGACAAAGATAGTGAGTTGAAACATTCAGTATTTCATAGTTTATCATTGTAAAATACTGCTAACGTGTCTTTTTACTTCACCCCACAGAGTGGGAGTGAAGTATTGTTTTGGGTGGCGGTGTCTGTCTGTATGTCTGTCTGTCTGTGTTTCCACTGCATATACATCCTCTGGCCAACAGAGGGCGCTGTGGGGGTGATGTCTGCCATTTCTGATTGCCTTGTTGTGGTTGTTTTAAAGGTCCTATATTATGCAAGGTTAACCTTTTTTAAACATGTCCAATGGGTCTCTAAATCAAGGTTATGAACCTATTTTCCCCAAAACACACACATCCAGCCTGTTTGAGCTCTCTCCGTTTCAGCAGTTTTTGCCTTATTCAGGTTGAAGCTGTTTCACTGGGCGGGGAGGCTATGTTAATGAGGCACTGCTGTCATTGGCTGCCTGGTCGCTAGGGGAACGGAGGCGTTACGGAGGCAGGGAAGACTGAAGCAAATAGAAACATGCACTGGAGCGGTATCAAATACAACCACACAAATACCACACTTTATCTTTTCTCCCCACAGAAGCAGAATGATATCAGAGCTCAATGAGCATATTCAGTAGCGACAGTTGGGCTATTACGCTACGATAATGCTAACTGTACATAGCGTTTATTGAACTGTAAATAGTGGCTTAATTGAGAATAATCTGTAGCGACCGTGGCCAACGCAGACACTCGCAACAACAGTGGGCTATGAAGCTACGCTGCTGCTAATGGTACGTAACGTTTATTGAACTGTAAATAGTGGCTCAATTGAGATTAATCCGTAGCGACCGTGGCTCACGCGGATGCTCGCAACAGCAGTGGGCTATTACGCTATGCTACTGCTAACTGTACATCGCGTTTATTGAACTGTAAATAGTGGCTTAAGTGAGAATAATCTGTAGCGACCGTGGCCAACGCAGACGCTCGCAACAACAGTGGGCTATGAAGCTACGCTGCTGCTAACGGTACATAGCGTTTATTGAACCGTTAAATGGTAAATGGACTGTACTTATATAGCGCTTTTCTAGTCTTTGCGACCACTCAAAGCGCTTTTACACTACAGACTGCGCTCATTCACCCTTACATACTGGTGGCCGAGGCTACCCTACACGGTGCCACCTGCCACCATCAGGAATTCATTCACACACCGATGAACGCAGCATCGGGAGCAGTTTGGGGTTCAGTATCTTGCCCAAGGATACTTCGACATGTAGGCTGCCATGGTCAGGGATCGAACCACCAACCTTCCGATCAGTGGGCGACCGCTCTACCAACTGAGCCACAGCCGCCCCGTTAATAGTGGCTCAATTGAGAATAATCAGTAGCAACCGTGGCTAACGCAGATGCTTGCAACAACAGTGGGCTATGAGGCTACATTACTGTTAACTGTACATATCCTTTATTTAACTGTAAATAGTGGCTAATCGGTAGCGACCGTGGCTAACGCAGACGCTAGCAAGAACAGCGGCTATGAGGCTACGCTCCTGCTAACGGTACATAACATTTATTGAACTGTTAATAGTGGCTCAATTGAGAAAAATCCGTAGCAACCGTGGCTCATGCAGATGCTCGCAACAACAGCGGGCTATGATGCTACGTTAACGCCACATAGCTTTTATTAAACTGTAAATAGTACCATATGTTGCTGGAACATTGCCATTGTAAATCAAATCTAGCCATTGAGTCCTTCTTTCTCCCGATGCTGGCAAAGAACAGAGACACACAACATAACACTGTATGCTTTCTTCTAAGCTTAGACATTTCTAGCAGCGGTAGCTAACTGTACAGACTCTGGCTTCTTCATATTAGCTGGTTGAGTTCCGGGGAGCAGTAGGTGACGTAAACTTTGGGTGGGATCTATGCAAATAGCTTGCCCCGTGTGGGGGGCCCTAGCCGGCCTGTAGGAGGAAGAAAAAGAGAAGATGCTGACATCGCTCAACAATGCAAAGACTTCAGTTTTTCCATCCTCTCAGGTTTGGTTGGCTGAAGAATGACTAAAGAATATATGTAAATGCCAGAAAAAACAAATTTTTCATAATATGGGACCTTTAAGATGGATTTCTAGCACCTCAACAATTCCTGAAGTTGTTTATTATTCAATCACCAGAAATTGGTTCTGGTTCTGATTCTATAACTTTAAAGTAAATAATGTTTGTTAAAAATATATTTTTAATTCTGCTTTAAGCATTTTCATGTATTTTGTGTGCCACATTGTTTGGTTTTGCTTTACTCTCACCACTCTTATCTACTTAATTTCCTAATTTCTCTATTTAAACAACCTGACAAACCTTCCAAAAACTCAGCAACAAACAGCAGAAAGATAAAGTGAGAGGCTGGCTGGTGCTGCAATTTTTGCTGTTGCAATCAAAGCTAGTTTGGAAAACAAGCTATCAGGGAGCAGCACTGTTGCACACAGCTACCAAAGCTCAAAATAACATCAAGGTAGTTCCTCTGAGAGCCCAACTATGTCACAGTTGCATGAAACTACATAGCTGGGATCCAGAAGAACAACATATTCTGCAGCTGTGTTCCTTAGACAGAGAATTCTTTTAGCATGATATATACCTAATTCAGATGGAAAGAGATAAGGTTTGAAAAGTGTCAACATTTTAATTTTAAGCTTTTTGTAACCCTTGTCTCTCTTTTCCTCAGCCATCATCGGTTCACCCAATGTGTCTCTCTTCTCCAATGGAGCTTCTATTGAAGTCAGCATCAAAGATCCAGCATTTGAAATTTCTGCCCTCAGAAATGTTTACAGCTTGGCCACCTACAACATCACTTACTGGAAGGATGGCCAAAAGGAAAAGGTGGGATGCAATGGTTAGGTGCTATTTATTCAGAGTAGATCTTGTGGATTTTGTTCATGGTTCCTGAGTGGCATACTGGCAAAATTCATTTTTTTCATTATCCTAAACTCCTTATTTGAACATGGTCGCAGGGGGCTAGAGCCAATTCCAACTGATATTGGGTGGGAGGCAGACTACGCTGAACAGGTCGCCATACTATCACAGGGCAAGAGACATAGAGACAGACAGCCACTCACACCTAGGGGCAAATTTTAAGGACTAATTTAACCTTTGGACTATGGGAGGAGGCCGAAAGACCTAGAGAGAATCCACCCTGACACGGGAGAACATGCACCACACAGAAGAGCCACATGTTGGAATCAAACCCCTGAAAGCCCTTGCTCTAAGACGGAAGTGCTAACCACTTCACCACAGTGTAGCTTTCACTGGGAAAAGCTAACCATTATTAAAATAATAATTGTCTTCATAGATCCAATGTAAAAATAGAAATTTACATCAGAAATAAACATGTTTACAGCCTGGTCTCCAGAAATAATCTAACCCCTTCGTAACAACTGTAGAAGGAAGGAGTTTTCATAAAACTCGCACTCGGTACTCAGCCATCCATGAATCCCCATCTCTCTCCATATTCAAACAAGGCAATCAGAGATGCCAGACTTCACCCCCACAGCGCCCTCTGTTGGCCAGAGGATGTATATACAGACAGACAGACAGACAGACACTGCCGCCCAAAACAATACTTCAAGTAATTAGAGTTGCTTACAACGGATATTGACAAAGTCTTTGCTCCTCGACATCATGTACACATTACATGCACATTCATGCCTTTGACCTTAATGAATTTAAAGTACTGCTTATATCTCCAACTTGAATCAAATCTGTTTGGTGTGGCACGCGTGTGCCGGCTTGTGTGTAAAAACCTGGCTCCGACTGGCTATCATGAAACATGACTCTGCCTTAGCCAATCATAATCGCGTTATCTCGTTCGTTCTTAACCTCCTCACTTGCTGTGTGTGGAGTCAGGGGTGCGTTCGGGTTACACAATTTATTCAATCAATGCATAGTAACGCACCGTATATAACATTCAGTAGCGATAACGGCATTGTAAAGACAATAACAGTAATTAGATTACCCCTTTACTGAAAAAATAACGACGTTATTTTAAACTGCGTTATTCCAAACACTGGCCAAAACCATAAACATACCTTTATTTTCCTTTGGGTGTTCCTTTCTTTACGAATATCTGCTTGTGATTTTTTTTCTTCGATATTCATGGTTGTATGTTATTTGTACTCAACTGCCTACTTTGGTTTCTGTTTCTTGCATGGAGGAGGAGCCAGAGAAAATAGGCACTTAAGGCATTAAAATAGTCCCTATTCATGTCAGTATTCTACTCAGTCAGAGTGCAGCTCCCTCTGCTGGCCAGAGGATGTACATGCAGCAGAAAGACAGACAGAGAGACACCACCACCCAAAACAGTTCACCTGACTGCAGAACTCTACTGCAAGGTCGCTTCCGGTGCAGGCTCCACTGTCAGGAGTGAGCATGTTCCCCGAGTAGCGGTGAGTTGCTGATTTATATTACCCACAGAAAGTAAATACATGGTTTCTTGTGTTTTTCGCCAATATAGGTGCCGTAAAATAGTTGGGTTATAGAACTCATTGATGCAAATTACCGAATGTTTATGTTGGTTTGGTTTGTCATTTTGAAGATACCAGTAGTGATTAAAAAATATGGACCAAAGAGATTATTTGGCTTATTGTGTGTCACACAGATTAGTGAGTGAGTTTAATAATATTTCATGCTCACGTATTAACTGCCCAATGCCCAACGACAAATGCGACATCAATTTGTGCAGCTGGCTCCGCAGTGAGTAGTGCCTGATACCGTTTTGGGTTGAGTACTCTATATAGTTCACTATTTGCTGCTTACTATATAGTGGATAGGGAGTAGGGAATGAGTGAGTGATTTCGGACAGAGCCATAGTCATAGCGCCCCTTGCTGGTAACTAGAAGTAACATGTTTCATACCTAACTCCAGCATGTCTGTGAATATTCTCATTCATCCAGGTCATAGTTCTATTCTGGGCAAATCTGAATCGTAGGCAACTGGACTAGTATTTGTCTGGGAAGACGTTTCGCCTCTTATCCAAGGGGCTTCATCAGTTCGAACGCAACCAGTCTCAACTAGCCCTCACTAGTTGGACTAAAGCAGTGGAGAGAGACCCAGGTTTTTAAACTCTCTGGGAGTGGTCACCAAAGTATCTGTGGGCGTGTATCTCTAGATACTGGTTTCACCTGACCATTGTTTGGGTCCCCCTAATTGTTCTGTGACCATCGGGGGACAACAATCAGGTGAAACTCTGGTGAACGACCCTCGTTGAGAGTCATTAGAGGTTGAGGTGTTTAGTCTCCTGGGTACAGATGAAAGGGCTGCATTGTAAATGGGAGATAGATGATGTCTCAGACCTCCTCCTCTGTTTAGGGATGGTTTCTCCAGTTTCACATAGATAGCTTCCTTGACTCCCCTTTCATACCATCTGTCCTCTCTGTCCAAGATCTTAACATCACTGTCTTGAAAGTAGTGTGCCTTCTCCTTTAGATGTGAATAGACAGCCGAGACAGGACCTGAGGAGTTCGCCCTTCTGTGCTGGGCCATGCGTTTGTGCAACGATTGTTTTGTTTCCCCAATGTAAGTGTCTCTGCATTCCTCACTGCATTGAATGGCATATATCGCTTTTGCTATTGCTTTTTTGGCTGTGTGTTACCCTGTCTTTTGGGTGTACCAGATTTTGTCTGAGGGTGTTGCCGGGTTTGGAACATACAGGGATATGATGTTTGTTAAAGATTCTCCTGAGTTTCTCTGAGACACCAGACACATAAGGTATGACAATGTTTTTGCGTTTGTCCTTCAAATCCTCAGCATCTTCAGTGTTCCTCCTAGGGCGTGATTTTGTTTTGCTAAAAGACCAACTCGGGTAACCACAAGTTTTCAGAGCTCCCTTTAGATGTTTTTGCTCTTCTGTTCTGGCCCGAGTAGAGGTCGGTACATTATCAGCCCTATGTTGGAGGGTTCTGATCACTCCCAGTTTGTGTTTGAGTGGATGGTGTGAGTCAAAGAGGAGGTATTGGTCTGTGTGAGTGGGCTTTCTGTACACCCCAATGTTAATGTTCCTGTCCTCATCAAAATGAACATCACAGTCCAAAAAGGGTAAGTGATTCCCTTTGACATCTTCTCTAGTGAAACTGATGTTTTTGTCCACTGAGTTGATGTGTTCAGTAAACAGATGTACCTCCAGTGCCCATGGCACAGCCGTGCTTTTGCCTGTAGAATTTTTCGTTAAACTGGAAATAAGTGGTGTTGAGGCACAGATCCAGTAACTGGCAAATCTGATCTGGGTTGAGTTTTGTTCTGAATTGTAAGGTGTTGTCTTGTTTTAGCAGGAGACCGCTCCCTGAGCTTCTCAGAGCCCAAGATGGTTCATATGGCTCTATTATATCGCAGATGTACGTTGGCGCTAGACCATGAAGAAACTTGTGTACAAGCAGAGCTGTTTTAAAGTCTATTCTCTGAGCAACAGGAAGCCAGTGCAGGGACATGAGCACAGGACTAATGTGGTCATATTTCCTGGTTCTAGTCAGGACGCGAGCAGCAGCGTTCTGGATGTACTGCAGCTGTCTTACAGCTTGTTTAAACAGCCCAGTGAGCACGCCGTTCTCTGGCGGTTCAGCAAATTTCGAGTACTCGCCATGGACCGAAAGTTGCTCTAATCTCAGCATACATTGTCCAATATGCCCAAAATTTGTCATGTGTGATGAAAATACAGACCTGAACATATCTACATATCAATATCGTCACATCATCATAGCACCCCCTGCTGTCAACAAGAAGTCCGAGACGATTCACCATATCAACTTCAAAATTGGTCAGAAAAGCCTTAAGATGATGATGATGTATTGTTGTAAAGATTGTGCGTTTTCACCAAATGGCATGGCTCTGGCGGTGTGGTGTATTATGAGTACTTGTCATGGAAAAGAAGTTGCTCTAACATCAGCATACATTGGCCAATCTGACCAAATTTGTCATGTGTGATGTGATACCGAACCTGAATACATTAACATGTCAGTATTGACACATTGTCATAGCGCCCCCTGCTGGCAACAGGAAATAGCATATTTTATGTGGTTTTTAACTTTGCCTCTGCACTAGGTTGAAGTTAAAGAAATGAAATGCAGTATGCAAATATAACATGTGGGGACGTCCAAAAAAGTCTCTTGGACCCATATCCTAAAACCAACAGGAAGTCAGCCATCTTGAATTGAATGAGCAAATTGAAGGTATCTTGGGCCATTTCCATGCTCTATACTTTAACAAACTTCTCCTCGAGATTTAACCCTGTTCAACTTCAAACTTGATCAGAAGCAGACCATTGTGTTAAAAGTAGTTACAGTTTTCTTGTTTATTAAAGTATATTATTATAAAAAAAAAAGTATAAGTAAAGTATTATATATAAGAATGGTTGTGATTGTCAAAAGAAATCCTATAAAACTGACAATACAGTTGCCATCCAGGTGATAATTCAGGCTGTTTTGGCTGTAGGCATCAAAGAAAACAAGTCAACACAAAGCAACTTTTTAATACTGCAATATCCTGCTGCAAGCCATGAGATTGACCTCAAAACTGGTACTTCCAGACAGAGAAAATGCTATTAAATGTGAATGACCCAGGACAACACACCAGTGTCCGGTGCTGCATCAGCCAAGTCACACAGGCAACGTTATGCATAATAAAGGGCGCGGCTGCTGTGAGTGACAGTTGGGTACCCTCACAGGTGGCGTGTTTTCAACCTGGCGTTGGCTCACCTGAGCTCACCCAAATGCTCATCTGATGTGTTCTATCCATTATGGCTTTTAAGGGTTAGCTTTTAAGGGTTAATTACCCTTCATGTATTTTGGGGCCTTTTGTAGCCCTTTGTGTATTGTTAGAAAAATGGGGACCTATATAAGCTTTTGCTATCTTTCCAATAGTTTCAGTTCATGTACATCAATGCCATGGCATGCATGTCCCTGCACTGTGATCTGATTTAGTGAGATTTTAATTAAATTATTATTTTGTCCCAAATAAGTCCCGATAATGATATCTTGACAAAATTTACAGTAAATAGTAACATATTTGATGTGTTTTTGCTCATTTATACCGAATACAGGTGGAGGGAATTGGAGAGTGTATCTGTAAACAGAACTGTGTACAAAATGAACAATTGCACTTTATACGTAGATATTGAAAAGGCAACTAGATTAACTGATAACAAAGGAACAGAGGGAGTCAAAGCAAACATTTAAAGAAATTGATTGATAATTACTGGAATATTTACCCTAAATTGTTTTCTGAGTACTATCATAATGACGTAAATAGTCATATTATCACTTTTTAAATATCACAGCCTATCGTCAATATTGGTTTATAATGCAACATCTCCACACCAAACCACTTCTCTGTTTTTCCTTCAGGCCAGAAGCATCAGCAAATCACAGCAAAACCGAGTGGTTCTTAATGAGCTGGACCCCTGGACCAATTACTGCATCCAAGTCCAAATCAACACAGAGAGGAGCCCCAATCCCAACCCCAGCAAGCCCAGTGAAGCTGTTTGTGAGAGAACCACCATTGGTAATCGTCTTTTGCCTGATATTTATGTGTCATTTATACATAATTTGAGAATTTTTGTGATCCCGCTGCCATGTTGTCCTGCTGCAAAAATAGATCAAGGACCACTTGCATGTGCCACTCAGTGGTATGTCACACGCTTCATTGCTCCAATTGGTTGGGGAACTATTCAGAGAATTTTTTGTCTGCACCCACTCATAATACCCATTGGAAATATAAAAATGAAAGTTTCAAGACTAATACAAGCCAATACAGACAGTAAATTGGAAAAGTCATGTGGGAATGTGTTCTTTGTAACTGTTACCTAAGTTGCCCTTGTTCAGAAACTGAAGAAAGAGGTCCAGTTAGACAAAATTTCTTGAAGCAAAGGTCCAGAAGATGAGAATTTCTAACTATTTAGTTGGATCTATATATTTTTTTTTTTTTAAAGATATATTTTTGGCATTTGTGCTTTATTAGATAGTGCAGAGTGAAAGGGGGAGGCAGAGGGGAAGACATGCGGGAAAGGGTGCCGAGCCGGGATTCGAACCCGGCACCGCCCGCTAACGAGGCAAGCGCCTCAGGGGGGTGCGCCACCACACCCCCAGTGTGATCTATATTTAAGAAGCCTAGCAGTTGTATCAGCATCTGCATGTAATAAATACCTGACGGTCCAATCCAATGAACTCGATTCAAAAACCTTTTAACATAGCACTCAACTTACATGGATGACTGCAGATATATAATATTCGTAACAAAAAAAAGTATTGCTGCATTTCAAAATAAGAGAAAATAAACAAAATATGAAAACTGTGCATGTTCAAATAATCTGCTTATGTTACGAAAAATAAGACAAAGGGGGCAAAAGCTTGGATTTCACATCTTGACTCATCAGTCTCAACCAATTTTACAGATAATAAATCTCTAATCTTAAGGGGGGGCTGCGTGTCCCACAGAGATCCCTGCGTTTTTTTAAGCATTAAATGGAGCGAAGCCTGCGAGCTAGTTCAGGCGACAACTCGAGCTGCGCTGCCATACACATGACATGCCTCACTCTCCATACATCTTCTAACAAACACACCCCTTATCCAATCTGGCTGTCTATTTAAACTGAGCATAATCCTCTTCCTCGCCCTCTGCTGCTGCTGCTGCCTGCATATCTTTGCCACTTGTTATCCCTCTGCGTGCCTCACTGCCGCTGCCTGCATCTTTTTTGCCGCTTGCTACTTCAGTCCCACCACCACCCCAGCATCCACCTGTAGGCTCCGACGGGAGATTTATACATATTAATCACTCCTCGCACCCAATGTAACGGCATTGAGGAGTGATGAGGTCGGAGCCTAGACGCCAAATCTAACATATTCTGCTATGGCAATAAGCATTTATGAACGAGAGTTGTCTGACTGAAGTCTATTTTTGTCATGTTTAGTGAAGCGTTTTTTCTATATACAGCTATTTAAAGCACACAAACGTAATTTATCAATCCATTTTTTAGGTATTAACCGTATTTACATTCACTGAACAACGCGGCCAGTCTCGCAACAGTGAAATAAAATCAATCAATATACACATTTTTGATTTCTTTCTGTAAAGCTGGCATGAAAACTATTAAGTAAATCAGTAATTTCAGTAAGTTGCTGCTGTCAGTCAGCCTGATGAAGGCAATTCAGCCAGCTGCTTCCCACTCAGCTCCTGCTCAAAGAAAGCGAGGTGCTGCAGACAGATAGCTGGAGAGTTAAGCTCACAGACAGAGCGGGAGCCTTGATTAATCAATTAACATGCTGTAAATTACTTCAAAACATACACTGCTAAAAAAAATAAAGGGAACACTTAAACAACACAATGCAACTCCAAGTCAGTCACACTTCTGTGAAATCAAACTGTCCACTTAGGAAGCAACACTGATTGACAATCAATTTCACATGCTGTTGGGTCTGGACTCAGACCCCAGTCTGCCTGCTAGTGACCAGTGGTGTAGATAGACATATCTTCATAGTGACCTACAATGTAAATAGACTCATAATGACTCAATCTCAACTACAGTAACCTTTCAAAAGACATAGTTATAAGAATACTTAGTAATAATATTTATATATTGTTGGTATTATGGTATTGATGCTATGCCTCGCAAAGGGTGGGGGCAAATGTTGTAAAAAAAAAAAGGGTTTTAGATGGCTATCAATACTATTAATAATTATCATTAGTAATTATTAGTGGAAGTGATTGTGGACTCTGGGGCAACAGCAAACATAATAGATGTGTGATAGACGTGGCCTACGAGAAACTAAAGCCCAGCTGTAAATTGCAGCCATCTACTGCAAAGCTCTATCCTTATTGATCAGATACTGCACTTCCTCTGAGAGGAAAATTTACACCTACAGTCCACTCCAAGATGAGAACAATAAACAAAGTTACTTTCTATGTAATACAAGGCAACCATGGCTCACTGCTGAGTTGTAAGACAGCAACAGAACTCAGACTACTGCAGATTGTGAACTCT
Organism: Serranus cabrilla; assembly: GCA_903364295.1. Taxonomy (NCBI): domain Eukaryota; kingdom Metazoa; phylum Chordata; class Actinopteri; order Perciformes; family Serranidae; genus Serranus; species Serranus cabrilla. Next base: position 263,177 of record CAFUXE010000715.1, read on the forward strand.
ATGTCAATTTAAGCTGATTCATCAAATCCAAACCAACTCAGTATCAAGATCTTTTCCAAGGCATAGGAGATGGAGACTTCTGTGGAGAGAAGAGTTTGCTCAAGAGAACAGCTTTTACCACTGAAACGGAGCAATTCTGGAGGACATCACCACCCTATTCCTGCTGAGTTGAAGAGGCGTTTGCCATGCTGGAGCAAAAGTCAAGGCTTGGAAATGGAGATATAAGCCCTTTCTACCATCTGTCATCATGGGAAACGTCAATTCTCTGCCCAACAAGAGTGATGAACTGGAGATACTGTTGAAGATGCAGAAAGTTTACCGTGAGTGCAGTTTTATGTGTTTTACGGAAACTTGGTTGAATCAAAACATCTCAGATTCCAGTGTGGATCTATCTGGCTTCACTCTCATTCGAGCGGACAGAGATGCCAACGCCAGTGGCAAGAAAAACGGTGGGGGCTTGGCTTTATTTGTTAACCAGTTGTCCTGCACATGTTACTGTCAAGGAGAAGATGTGCGGTCCAGATTTTGAGATATCGGCAGTTGGTATGAGGCCATATTATGTACCAAGTGAATTCAGTCATATCATAACAATACTTGTGTACATTCCACCCAAGGCAACTGCTGAAGTTCCATGTGAAGTTCTACATGACTTCATTGCTAGGATACAGACTAAGCATCCTGAAGCATTTTTGATAATATCAGGAGATTTCAATCATGTTTCACTGTCCTCTCACCTGACTGGATTTACACAGTTTATTAATTGTCCCACCAGATAAAATAAAACCCTTGATCTGCTGTATGCTAATGTCAAAGAAGTTTACAGAGCTACTGCCTTACCGCCACTTGGCAGGTCAGATCACAACTTAGTTCTTCTGGAAACTTGTTACAAACCGTGTGTTTTGAGGCAGCCTGCAACTAAACTCACAGTCAGGAAATGGACACCAGTGGCTGCTGAGGATCTAAAGGACTGCTTTGAATGTACTGACTGGAATGTGTTGCTTGAAACAGAGGAGAACAGTATGGACATTGACAGAAGTTGACTGCTTTACTGATTACATCAACTTCTGTAGAGATACAGTCATACCTACAAGAACTGTACGCTGTTTCCATAATAACAAACCTTAGATTACTAGTGATTTAAAGGAAATCCTCAATGAGAAGAAGGCAGCTGTTAGAGATGGTGACAAAGCACGGCTAAAACAAGTACAAATTAAGCTGAAGAAGAGACTAAAGATGGCAAAGGTGGAATACAAGAAGAAATTGGAGAGGAATCTTCAGCACAGCAACCCCTGTGAAATGTGGAGAGAAATAAACACCATCTCTGGTTACAACAGCAAGAAAAGACAGCCAGTGGTGGGTGACGTAGAGAGAGCTGATGGACTCAACCAGTTCTTCAACAGATTAAGTAGAGCGGCCTCAGACAACTCCAATGCTGCTGCTGCTCCTCCACCTTCACCTCCTCCGCCTTCTCCACCACCTCCTCCTCTTCAGCATGTGTACATCTCCAATGCAGCATCCACCCCCCCTCTGAGACCTGAGCCACCCCTGTCTGTCAATGAGATGGGGGTGAGTTTGGAACTGGGGAGACTCTGCTCACAGAAGGCTGCTAGCCCAGATGGTGTGTGTCCAAGGCTGCTCAAAGACTGTGCTGCCAAACTGTGTCAACCTCTCCACAAGATTTTCAACCTCAGTCTCCAGTTGGGGCGAGTGCCGCCCCTGTGGAAATCTTCCTGTGTTGTGCCGGTATCAAAAATAGAAGTTCCAGCTGAACTGAATGACTACAGACCAGTAGCCCTCACTTCTCACATCATGAAGAACTTGGAGCGGCTGATTCTACACCTACTGAGAGTTGAAGTCAAAGACAAACTCGACCCCCGGCAGTTTGCGTACAAACAACACATTGGAGTGTGTAGGAGCCATGATTGAATTGTCAGTTTATTATAAGGTGTATATTGGTTATTGTTTGCGTTTGGTTTTGGTTATATTATTTTTGGTGATTATTTTCAATAGGGCAGTAGCGGGTCACATGGGTATGGGCAGGCATATAGCAATAATCTACTCACCTGTTCACCTTTTTCTTTTGTTTGAGAGAGAGGGAGTGAGCTGGGTCGCCGTATTTTTTGTTGACCGCTATTATTACCGCTATTATTACCGCTATTATTATTTGATCGCTGTGATTACGTTGATTATGAGTTTGCGCACTTAATCTTGAGTTTATCATCTTTTTTGAACTTTAATAAAAGATTAAAGTTATTCTTTGAATCTCAGTGAGTTTATTTGTTTAGTCCGTCGGACAACCGGGCCCAACCTCAGTCTCTCAGCGACTCTTGGTGTGTAGTCGCTACAGAGTGAATGATGCTGTCCTCTACATGCTTCACCGGGCCCTTGCTCATCTGGAAGAAAATGGCGCTTATGTGAAAATCATGTTCTTTGATTTTTCAAACGCATTCAACACCATCCAACCCAACATACACAAAAACAAGCTCACAGAGATGGGAGTGGATCTTTCCTTCATCTCCCGGATCAAAGATTACCTGACAGGAAGGCCACAGTATGTCAGGTTGGGGAACTGTGTCTCTGGGACATTAATGAGCAGCACAGGGGCTCCACAAGGGACTGTTCTGGCTCCATTCCTGTTCACAATGTACACAGCAGACTTCAAATACAACTCTGAGTCCTGCCACATCCAGAAATACTCGACGACACTGCTATTGTGGCGTGTATCAGGAATGGACAGGAATCTGAATATAGGGATCTGTTAAAAGCCTTCAAGAACTATCTCCTCCTGAAAACCAAAAAGACTAAGGAAATGATCATAGATTTCCGCCAGTTCAATCCCCCTCTTCAACCAGTGAATACTGGTGGGGTGGACATCGAGGTGGTGCCAAGTTATAAGTATCTAGGTGTATACCTGGATAATAAGTTGGACTGGCCCCTAAACACAGACACTCAAAAAGGGCAGAGACGCCTCTTTTTCTCAAGGAAGCTTTGATCTTTGGACATCTGTAGTAAGATGCTGCAGATATTTTATCAGTCTGTGGTGGCAAGTGTGCTGTTTTATGCTGCAGTCTGCTGGGGAGGCAGCATCCGACACAGAGTTGCAAGGTGGTTGGACAGACTGGTCAAAAGAGCTGGATCAGTGGTTGCAGTCAGGCAGGACACACTGGAGGAGGTGGTGGAGATATGCACCATGAAGATGTTCGAGACCATCATGAATTGCCCGAATCATCTGCTGCACAGCACCTTCATGGACTGGAGCAGTGGACGGCTCCTCTCTCTCCGTTGCAGGACGGAGAGTTTTAAGACATCCTTCGCTCCAACAGACTAAATGAATTTCCCCCGAGGGATAAATAAAGTAATTTTAATTTTAATTTTTTATTTTTTTTTATTGTATTCCAGAGACTAAGAGAGAAGAACATAAAACTTAACCGTGAAAAGTGTGAGAACAGCAAACCTCAGCTGGAGTTTTTTTTTCTCTAGAGAGAGAGAGAAAGTAAAGAACAGCGGGAGAAGAACATAGCATAACTTGGGTTCCATATATAGGAATGTAAGCTGATGCTATTAATACAGTAATAGTAATGATAATATTGATAGTTTATATGTGGGTTGTGTGTGTGGATGATGGAGATTTTCTAGAATTGTCTTGCTGAATGTGTGTGTGTGTGTGTGTGTGTGTGGTGGTGGTCTGAGATTGATAATATAGCAGTGTAACAAATTTTTAATTATAGCAGCACATGGGTATGGGGACCACAACAGAAGTCAGCGATTGAAAAATTAAAGTCACAACTGACGAAAAACGCAACAATGGCCTACTTTGACCCCTCAAAAAACTCAACGATACTGGTAGATGCCAGCTCTGTTGGTTTAGGTGCCATACTCAGCCAGAGCAGTCACAACAGTCAAGGTAATGACTCAATCATTGCAAATGGCAATCGAGCTCTCACTCCAGTAGAACAACGCCACTCACAAACAGAAAGAGAGGCTCTCGCAATCCTCTGGGCATGTGATCATTTTCACCTGTACCTGTATGGTTCACACTTCACAGTCATTACTGACCACAACCGACTGGAACTGCTTTTTACTTACCCAAAACTCTGAAGCCAGAAGATGAACACCTGAACAGGAGATGAACATCTTTCGGAGCACCGGCTAAAGTGACCTCCCGTTGGTGTCAGACGGAGCCAGTGGACCCTGCGAGCCGGCACCAGAGCAGCCACTGAGAAAACAAGTGGAACAACTTAAGCCTAACAAAATTTACGAACGCACATTACAACAAATGTAGACTCATCGGCCACTTTATTAGGTACACAAGTTAATCTGCTCAACACAAATATCTAATCAACTAATCACATGGCAACAACTCAATGCATTTAGGCATGTAGACATGGTCTATACGATCTGAAGTTAAAACAGAGCATCAGAAAAGGGACGATGTGGATTCATTTAGAATGGTGAACAGTTTAACCAGGACTACTAAGTATCCACTGTCAGGAGTTCATGTTCATCCTGCAGTCATTAAGAATTTCAGTTTCTTCATTACTGCCCAGAAGAGAAGTAGCCCAGTGAATATTAATCCAAAGTCTCTTGTTATGGGAGATATTTGAGTCAGTCAACATCCCTTACCTTTTGAAATAAGCTTTATTGCCATGGCTTTCAAATGATCAAGGTTAGTGTAGTCAAAATACTTGTTGTCCTGTGCTATGGTGTAATTCAAAACTGATTGTTTTGCAGATGAAGATGCCCCTTGGGTGGCAGCTGTGGTTACGTTCGTTGTCATGGCAATGACGGTGGCTCTGGTGGTGGTAACAGTGGTGTATCGAAAAAGTATATCCCACTTTCTCTGTCCAAAGGATGCACTGCCTCAGCACTTTAAAGAGGTCGGTATGTTTATATTTGTCAGCATTTGTGTGTGAAAAATGTTTATTGTAATAATTAATTCATCTTCACAAGCTGCCAAGTGGTGAATGTGACAAGGAACTAAATGTGATCTTCTTGCAGGCCTACAAAATTGACAAGCTTCACCACAATTCCTGATTCTTTTGTTAAAATGTTTTATTTTTGCACTCCATGTTGAAGGATGTCCCAAGTCCTAAAACACATCTCAAGCTGTCACACACGAATCACAGAAGTGTAGGCTGAGTGTACATATATATGTGTATGTATATATATGTGTATGTGTATGTATGTATATATATATATATATATA
>CAFUXE010000715.1:299996-328213 GCA_903364295.1 Serranus cabrilla
ATGCAATATCCCATGGAAATACAATGTTAGCACTTTTGCACAAATAATTACAGTTGCATCTTTTTTTCAAATGTGTTTATTCTGTATAGGAGTGGTTTGAAATTTCTGACAAAATTAGTTAAATGTTAAAAAAGAGTGGTTAATAGTGCAGTGTCAGCACTGTTTTTTTCTGCTATTTCAACTGCACTTGTTTTAATAAATAAATACAGATGTTAAAAGCATTCATTATCTATGTAAATCTATAATTACTTTAGTTAAAAAGACTCAAAAGGACTCGAAACTCAAACTGCAGGACTTAGGACTCGACTTGAGACTTGTCGGTCTTGACTTTGGACTTGACTCGGGACTTGACTCGGGACTTGAGGACAAAGACTTGAGACTTACTTGTGACTTGCAAAGCAATGACTTGGTCCCACCTCTGACTGAGGTTCAGACTGACTAAGGAACGTCACCTACAGACAATGACATTGGAAGTGAGACCCTCCCAGAGACTGGACGGACAGAAATTTTGTTAAATTGTTAAATTTCAATTGTCACATTTTGGTTGAACAGAAAGACTTTTAAAACTTTGCTCCGTACTGCATTAAGATTACATATGTAAAAGAAAAACCCTCTCCTGCTGAGCAGATTTTTACATTAAACTGTTTCTTCCTTCTTATACACTGCTATGCTGAACTTAAGAGTAGGAGAGCCAAATTATTAGTAGAAGTGACTTGTAGATTTAATAATACTCAACCTGAAGATGTTGTTTTAATTGTATTGGTTCTAACACATGGTCTTAATTGTCTGAATTGTTCTGGGTGTTATGTTATCAAGCCAATGTAATTAAGCTATTGTAACTTCAATTCTGTTGTATATCAGTCTACGCAAAGCTTTAAGATCAAATTACACAGGATACTAACGTAATAGTAATAACAACATTATTATGAAGTCAATGCAATTAATCAAAATATAGTTTGTGTGTCTGAAACTAAAGAATGATATTCGAAACACTCTTCTCCTTTGTTAGAAAACTTAAAAACAGACTCAGGAAGGAGGGGAGGGCAGTCCTGTGAGATGGGTTTTTAAATCATAGTGCAACAAGTTACATGAGAAAAGTTACATGAAAATCATAAGACTGTGAGCACTTCTTTTCCCATTATTCCCATCACAGACTGAAACAAAGAGTTTCTTCCGAACTGCTGTCCTTGAGCTTGGAATATACTGCACATCCTTATCTAATCAGTCTCACGCATACCTTCTCACTCCAAAAAGGATGAGAGCAGAAACACTATTCAGTAAATGCATCTCTATTGAACACAAAACATAATAATGATTCAGTTCAATAGTACATAAGAAAGATTTTTCCAGCACCCGTCCAGTTCTTCTTTAACCACTATACAATCCCTTCTCCCCTAGTTGGTTAGGAACTTGCACTAGATTATCCTCTGAACAACTGTAGCTACACGATGAAAGCTAATGTTTAATACATTTCTACATATATTTTACACACACGTAGAGGCGGCGTGATCATTTTAGGTTAATTTCCGAGTTGTGATCAGTTAATAATGAATAATGATTATCATAATAATGTTTTGTTTTTAATACCCTGATTGTAAAATGATTCTGATAAGGTTTTATTAACACACACATTAAAATGTTTATGAATTTCCAAATGCCTGTGCAATGAAGAACGCTTGCTGCTAATTGCAACGAAGAAAGCTTACATGTAACATGCACACATATAGAATGCTACTAATTGCAATGAAGAACTGCTTACATATCCATTTATAATAATTATGTTCGCAATGAAGTTTTAGCTTATGTTAAATTACTATGTTGATATTATATCAAAGGGGGAAATTTTTATTCGTGTCATATATTGAGGTAGGAACTCACCTACAGTTTGGGGGCCTGTCAGGATGACTACTGCCTGTTATAATCTGCTCCGTACACACATGAAGCCTACACACTGTTCGTGTTTTAACCCAACCGGGTAAAATACTTTAATAACACTTCGGCGTGTGCGGCTCATACAAATCGGTCTGATGACCCAGGTGGTGTTACCCAAACAAGTTCGTGTGACAACACGGAACCAAACAATAGTTCCTATTGTTACATCCTTTCTCTTTTGAGAGTTACAGCTGTTATCTCAAATTGAACTTGTCCCTGGCTGTAACTAACAAACCAAAACTCTTAAATACTAACAGTGCTTATTGCTGCAACATAAACATTCCCACTTGTTCTTCACCTTAGCAATACAAATATTCTCTCAGCAATTGATGAAAATAGCAACTGATGAAAATGCTGTAAACATTAACTGTCAATCAAAGTGAAATGCATCTCTTCCACAGTTTGATATTACTCAACTATTAGCTAAGGACCTGAAATGTGCAAATAACCCCATAAACAGAAACATATGCAAACCATAACCTCTTGTGCTTGCTTGTTTTCACAAAGTTCAAAGTGCATGCAAATATCAACATACCAATTCGGTCTTTTCTGTTACAGCAGTTTTTTTTTCTTTTTATGTTTCAATTACTCAAAAGCAGTCCCTGTGTTATTTTCCTCTTCAATGTAACTCCCCAGAGTCCCTCAGTAACACAGATGTATTTATCTGCGTAATAGCACAAAGTCCTTATACCGCTGTGGCTGCACCACAGTGCGACCAGCTCTGGTCGTAGCAGGTGTGTCTTTGTCCCTGGAGTCTCTGGGTGGAGTAGGGGGAACAGTCTCTGAATGTTCCTGTCCCACAGCCTCTGGCTGACTGGGGATGCTGATCTCAATATCGGTATTTTTATTTTTATTTATTTAACCTTTATTTAACCAGGTAATTAGCCCATTGAGATCAAGATCTCTTTCACAAGGGTTACCTGGCCAAGAGGGCAGCAGCACACGTCATAATAAATAGTACATGATGAAGAGACAATTTACAGACAATAAGTTAAAAAACAACAATTGCAATGAACAGATCAATTTACAAATAAAATGCAGTTGTGATTACAGATTACAATTTAGAAACACTGGCATTGTCCGATTGACTCGCGTTTTTTGTCCTTTAAGATCGAGCCAAAGGCTTCAAGTGAAATGAGGTCCGCCATTTTCAATTCATTTTGGAGAAAGTTCCAAGTAGAAGGAGCAGCAAAACTGAACGCTCTTTTTCCGAGCTCAGTGCGGACACGAGGAACAGACAGTTTTAAAACGTCACACCCAAGGCATATTGGCTTCTGGTTCTTTGAAGGTATGCACATAAATACGAAGGCACCAAACCAAGAAGAGTTTTATAAATAAGATTTAGCCAGTGTAAATATCTGCGCACCTGTAGGGATGGCCAATCGGATTTTATGTACAGGTCACAGTGATGAGTAAGGCATCTACAACCTGTCACAAATTTCAACGCACAATGATACGCGGTATCCAAGGACTGTAAACATTTTGCAGAGGAGCCCATATATAGCACATCACCATAATCCAACAAAGGAAGAAAGGTAGATGAAACAAGAAGTTTCCTCGCCCTGAGTGAAAAGCAGGATTTATTTCTGTAATAAAATCCCAACTTCACTTTGAGTTTGGAGGCGAGTTTGGCGATGTGTGCTTTAAAAGACAGTTCACAGTCAAGAAGAAAACCCAGGTACTTGTAGCTTTTGACAAGCTCAATTGTATTTCCTTGGGAAGTTAAAATCAAGGGTACATTTGTTGGTGCTTCACTTAAATGTGAAAACAACATGAGCTTTGTTTTATCATAATTTATGACCAACTTTAGTTCCCTCAGTCGAGACTGGACAACATTGAATGCTGATTGCATAAACTCAAATGCTTGTGCAACAGATGGTGAGGTCCTAATATCGAACCCTGGGGGACCCCCTTTGAGATTTCTAAAAAGGAAGAAGAGGATCCTGCCATTTGTACAGATTGAGTTCTATTTGACAGATAGTTGTCAAACCATTTTGTTGCTTGCTCTGATAAGCCAATATGATGTAAGCTGTTGATCAATAATCTGTGATCAACAGTATCAAATGCCTTTGATAGGTCAATAAAAAGAGCTACACAACATTTTTTTTTACAATCAATGGCTTCAATAATGTCATTTAAAACCTTAAGTGCAGCTGTAACAGTGCTATGTCGTTTTCTAAAACCTGACTGATATTTAGAAAGGACATTATTATCCTCCAAGAAGTCCTTCAATTGGTCACTTACGATTTTCTCAAACACCTTTGCCAGAATGCAAAGTTTTGAAATTGGCCTGTAGTTATTTACAATGGAAGGGTCACCTCCTTTTAAAAGGGGAAGAACAAAGGCAGATTTCCAGACCTTTGGGATTTCATTACTGATAAGACTCAGGTTAAAAATATGTGAAAGAGGTTCAGCTATGAAATCAGCAGCCAATTTAAGAAAGAATGGCTCAAGTTTATCAGGACCTGCTGATTTTCTTTAGTGCTCTCTGCACCTCTGTGGCAGACACTGACATAAATTGAAAAGATAGATTGGTTTGACTGTTAACCTGAGGGCACAGTGAAGCATTTTCATAATTTATATCAGACTTCCCCAACTCGGGGTGCAAAGAGTCAAATAAAAAGCCAGCTGAAATAAAATGTTCATTAAAGCCATTTAGCATCGCTGATTTGTCAGTCAGGATGCTAGAGTCTTTGACTAAGTGTGCTGGCATATCACTAGTTGACTCATGGCCAGAAGAGGATTTTATGACTTTCCAAAATTTCTTTGGGTCATTAAGATGTTTTGTTGTTTCAGAGATGAAAAACTCTGATTTGGCTCTCTTAATCAGGGATGTACATTTGTTCCTGAGCTGGCGAAAGTGTAGCCAATCGACCTCGGTTTTTGATTTTCTTGCCCTGGCCCGGGCAACATCCCTATCTTTAAGCAAGTTTCCTATTTCCGTAGACTTGGTTTTAGGCAGTTGGGCATTTCTAACTGTTGCAATGGCACAATGATCACTTAGATCAGTGGTTCTCAAATGGGGGTACGCGTACCCCTGGGGGTACTTGAAGGTATGCCAAGGGGTACCTGAGATTTTCTAAAAATATTCTAAAAATAGCAACAATTCAAAAATCCTTTATAAATATATTTATTGAATAATACTTCAACAAAATATGAATGCAAGTTCATAAACTGAACATCAAATCAAGTAGTAGGCTATTCCATTCATTACCATAAACCCAGAGTTTCCCCCATGCCATGATGGTTTGACCCTACCTGGCGGTGCCACACGGCACCAACTGTCAATCAACTATCGATGTAGAAAACAATGGAGGCTTGATTAAAGCGTAACAGTAATGCAGCTGAAAACACGGAGGAACATGTGCCAAAGAAGGCCAAACCAGAGCCGGCAAAATTCAGACAGTATTCCGAAGAATATGTGTTAATGGGATTTACGGCTTCGAGTTGTAACCCCCCCAAGGCATTGTGTTTTTTCTGTGGAGAAATGTTAGCTAACAGCGGCATGAAGCCCGCACATCTTCAGCGGCATCTCCGGACAGTGCTGGCCGAGACAATGCTGGATAAAAACGCAGCCGAGAAAATAAAGAATGTGCCTTTATCAAATGACTCTGTTTGCCGGAGAGTAGATAAAATGGGAAAAGACATTGTTGAGCAAGTTGTTGGAAAACTTAGCGACTCATTTTCCCTCCAGCTGGATGAATCCACAGATATTAGTGGAAATGCACAACTTGTAGGTTTTGTCAGATACATCGATACTGACGATATTTATGAGCACATACTTTTTTGTAAAACACACAGGGGAGAACAACAGGAGAGGACATTTTTGACATTGTCAACATCTTCTTCTCTGAGAATAGCATCAGCTGGAAGTCCTGTAGCAGCATCTGCACAGATGCAGCAGCGTCAATGACGGGCAGCGTGAGAGGACTGATTGCACGCGCTAAAAAAGAAAACCCCGACGTGAAGTGGACTCACTGTGTCATACACAGGGAGGCATTGGCGTCCAGGAAAATGAGCCCTGTGCTTCATGACGTTTTAAACAACAGCGTCAAAGTCATCAACTTTATAAAGTCAAGGCCACTTAATTCACGTCTGTTTCGTCGTCTCTGTGAAAATTTGGGAGCTGAACACACACAACTGCTGCTGCACACAGAAGTGCGCTGGCTCTCCTGAGGGAAAATACTAAACCGGCTGTTGGAATTACGTTCCGAGGTACACACCATCACCATTCCCCCCACGCCACCTTGTTCCAGGACACGGACTGGCTTGCTAAGTTATGTTATCTGGCAGATATTTTCGGCAAACTGAATGAACTGAATATGTCCCTACAGGGCAAGGACACCAACATTTTAAACCTTTATGACAAGGTGGGTGGTTTTCAGAAGAAAGCTAAGCTGTGGAAAACGGCCTGTGCTCAGGGAAATTTCACCTGCTTTCCTCAGGTGGATGATTTTCTCACAAATGAGGATGTGGACAGAGCTCCAGTCAAGTCAGTCATCATGGGTCATTTGACCAACTAGATTCAAGATTTTCATTCCTACTTTCCTGACATGGAGGAGAAATCTGGACAGCTGGATTGGGTGAGAAATCCGTTTCTATTGTCTGAAGCTACCAGAAGCAAGCTACCTGTCACTTATCAGGAAAAACTCCTGGAAGTGTCATCTGACCGTGGCTTCCAGATGAAGTTTTCCACCTCCACACTCACACAGTGCTGGGTGTTTGTGAAGCAGGAGCACCCTGACCTGGGGCAGAAAGCTTTGGAGCAGCTATTACCCTTTGCCTCCACATATTTATGCGAGTCCTCCTTCTCTGCAATGACTGTGATCAAATCAAAGCAAAGAAACAGACTCTGCGTGGAGAAGAGCTTGATCACAGCAGTTGCCTCCCTGCCACCAAGACTGACAAAGATCCTCAGTGAAGCACAAGCTCAGGTTTCTCAGTAAAATGTCTGTCAAAAAGAACAGTGAAAAGAAATGCAACAATGCAATATTCAGTGTTGACAGCTAGATTTTTTGTGGACATGTTCCATAAATATTGCTGTTAAAGATTTCTTTTTTTGTGAAGAAATGTTTAGAATTAAGTTCATGAATCCAGATGGATCTCTATTACAATCCCCACAGAGGGCACTTTAAGTTGATGATTACTTCTATGTGTAGAAATCTTTATTTATAATTGAATCACTTGTTTATTTTTCAACAAGTTTTTAGTTATTTTTATATCTTTTTTCCAAATAGTTCAAGAAAGACCACTACAAATAAGCAATATTTTGCACTGTTATACAATTTAATAAATCAGAAACTGATGACATAGTGCTGTATTTTACTTCTTTATCTCTTTTTTTCAACCAAAAATGCTTTGCTCTGATTAGGGGGTACTTGAATTAAAAAAATGTTCACAGGGGGTACATCACTGAAAAAAGGTTGAGAACCACTGACTTAGATCATTAGCAAAAACACCTATATCTGTGTATTTATGAGGGACATTTGTTAAAATCAAGTCCAGTAGACTTGATCTTGAAGGTTGTTTAATATTTGGGGTGAGTTGGACTGTCTATAAGTTGAATCAAGTTAAGAGAATCGCAGACAGATTTAAGTCTGTCCGAGACTGAGGACAGCCAATCACAATTTAGATCTCCAACCAACAGGAGCTCACTTGAAATTAGACCATCAACAAAGCTAGATAAGGAGGAGAGGGCCTCGCAGCAGGCAGAGGGAGGTCTATAACAACCTATGACTGAGAGAGACTGGCCCTGAGAGAATTCAAGTTTCAGGGCAAGAAATTCAAATTGCTTGCTGATGGAAACAGAGGTTTGGACGGTAGTATGAAACTTACTCTTTACATAAATAGCAACGCCACCACCTTTTCTGGGACGATCACACCGAAAGACATTATAACCTTTAATAAAAATGTCCCTGTCTGAAACAGACTTACTGAGCCAGGTTTCAGACAATACAAGTATATCTGTGTCTGTTGACTGGATCCAGATTTTAATTAGGTCCAGTTTTGGGAAAAGGCTCCAAACATTAATATGAATAACACCAAGGCCAGTTCTGGCTCTGAATTCATCTGGTGTAGCAATAGTAATCAGTGCAGGGCCTGGATTAGGTTGAACATTGCCTGAGAGTAAAAGTAAAAGTAGGATAAAACCTTTCTTCTTTGCATTATGTGTTGGTACATTATCAGCATTTTTAGGCTTTGCAAGATCAATAAGTGACATCTCTGAAAGTGTAAAATATTTTTTCAAGACAGTAATACACATCAAACGAAGACGGTTTAAATCTTTGTAAACAGGCACATGAGGGGGCCCATACGTCAATTCACGTGTGGACCAGGTGAGGGTCATCACATTAGGCAGACACGGAGATACTGGCCCATGACCAGGTGCATCGGCACATATTTGGAATATATTTTCGTCCAATAACGAAAACAAAATGAACAGGGCAAGCAGTCGTTTCATTGTAACAGCCTACAGTCCGAGCGGCCAGGAGTTAAAAAAAAGTGCAATGGAAAAGGACAACAGAGAGACAGAACGTCCTCGATGCCCGGGCGAGCGTTAGCGGCTAGCCAACGAGAGACAGACCGGTGTAGCCGGGAAGCTATACGGGATTTAGCAGTTAGCAGCTCGATAGCTAACCAAGCGCTACAGCTCCGCAAACAGTGGCCAGCACACTCATGTAGTCGGGAGGTCTCATCGGCAGGAGGACAACTCACCAGCTTGGAGCTCGGTCATCCAGTGAGGCAGTCGAGAGGGCTCAGCAGCCAGTATCCACCCAACTATCCGGCAACCAGCACACAGATGACCGCCGTACAGGACAGAGCTATCCGCAGTTCGCGGCTTACCAGCCACCAGCAGCGCAGCAAATCCAGCGGTCAGCCAACCCACGAAGCCAGGAGAACCAAAAGGCTAGACGTCCGGTCAACAGACCCACCGTAACAAGAGGACTCAGCAGACCACAGCCCGCAACCAACACTCAACTGACAGCTGACGGCTCGTTGCAGGCGGACCGGTGCTGAGGCACTCCCGTGCAGGACCCAAGGTGGAGGATCGACGGCAAACTGGTTGTCCACTCTGCAACAGGCGCACTTTAGGAAGGGAATCCCGCCGAACAACAGAGATAGAACCCCGACCGCCGGGCTCAGCCAGTGTGATTTTGAATTAGTAGAGGTAAGGGGCCAGCAGAGGCAAAAAACTTGCAGACCAGAATAAATGAAAAATATTTGTTGATCTGTTTAGTTGCAGGACATACAGGTGACAGGTGACAGAAGGTATGTTCAGTAATATAGCTTCAGAATGATCAGTAAAAGTTGGAAAAATACACCTGAATCAGAGAGCAAACAAAAGCATGGACGTGTGCGCGGCCATCTTGGATTGTATGATCACTAAAGGTCAGCCCAGGTGCAGGCCTGAGGTATCTGCGATTTCTCCGAATGACACCTCCAGAGTGCAACTGAATCTCATAGGACCTCCTATCGACTGGCTTCAGCACCTTGCCTAATCTCCAGACAGTGTGGGGTGGGAGTGGCTGTATTCTCACACAGTTGCCCACAGCAAGCATGTCTAAGTCCCTAGCTGATCTGTTGTAGTAGGCACTCTGACGCTGCTGCTTGTTCTTCAGATCCTGTCTGACCCGAATAACTTTTGGCCTTAGGAGGCTTGTTTTTGTTGGCAGCAGTGTTTTTGTACGGCGACTGAGCAATCGCTGTGCTGGACTGGTGTCCAGGCCCTGTGTCGGTGTGTTGCAGTGGTCAAGAAGTGCCAGATAAGGATCCTGTCCCGCTGCTTTGGCTTTGAGCAGGAGTCTTTTTGCTGTCTTAACAGCTGATTCTGCCTTGCCGTTACTCTGTGGGTATCCCGGTGATGAGGTCAAATGCTGAAATCCCCACTGTTTGCTGAATTTTTTGAATTCCTGGGATGAATATTGTGGGCCATTGTCTGACATCACTGAATCTGGAATACCTTGGCGGGCAAAATGAGATTTCAGTTTCTTTATCACTGTGGTAGATTTGGTATCTGCCAGGTAGTCTATTTCCCAAAAGTTTGATAAATAATCCACAGTGATGAGGTAGTCCTTATTGTCAAACACAAACAGATCTGTGCCCACCTTTGCCCATGGCCTGCTTGGCACTTCATGTGATATCAGTGTTTCTTTTTGTTGTTTGTTGTCCATTGATCTACAGATGTCACACTTAGCTATATACTTCTTGATCTGGTCATTCATGCCTAGCCAGTAGACACATTCTCTAGCCCTTCGTAGGCATCCTTCTATACCCAGATGCGATGAGTGTAGCCTGGTCGTGATGTCTGTCCGCAGTGCATCAGGAATGACGGCACGTTCACCCCTGAAGACTATTCCATCTTGGTGGCTCAACTCCCCTTGTAATGAGAAGTAAGGCCTGATTTCATTTGGTACATGTGACTTGTCCTTAGGCCATTTCTGGCTCATTGTTTTAATAGGAAGCTGCAACGTTTTGTCTTTTTCTGTGGCAGATCTTATGTCCTGTAGTCTGTCTGCTGCGATCGGTAAGTGTTGCACCATGTTGACAGTCTCTAATTCAGCCTCCACAGGTGTACTCTTGGGAAGATAGGCTCTGCTCAGGGTGTCTGCTAGTAACATGTCTCTTCCCGGCACATAGATGACGTCTATGTCATATTTTTGTATGCGCAGCATCATACCCTGCAGCCTTTTGGGTGCGCTCAGTAAGGGTTTTCGTACTATGGTTTCTAATGGCTTATGATCACTTTGCACCATCACTTTGCACCATCACTTTGCGGCCATATGTGTACTGGTGGAATTTTTCCATGCTGAAAACCATTGCTAAAAACTCCTTCTCTATTTGCGCGTAGCCGCGTTCTGTTTGTGTAAGTGCTCTGCTTGCAAAAGCAACTGGCTTCCCCATCTGCATGAGTGCTGCGCCCAAACCTGTGTCTGAAGCATCACACTGTACTGTCAGCTCCTCGTCAGGGTTGTAATATTTCAATACTGGAGTGTTTGCTATTGTCTCTTTCAATTTAAGGAACGCCTCCTCATGTTCTGCTGTCCAGTTCCACTCACTGTCCTTGTGTGTCAGGTCCCTCAACACCTTGCACTGGTCTGAGAGGTGAGGGCAAAACTTGGTTAGATAATTCACCATACCTATCAGTCTCTGCACCCCTTTTACATCTGTCGGTGCCGGCATCTGTTCGACGGCACGCACTTTTTCTGGATCCACTTTGAGTCCATCTGCTGTCAAGCGGTGTCCGATGTATGTGGTCTCTTTTTGTCTCAGTCTGAATTTGTCTGCACTCAGTTTTATGTTCTTTTGTCTACATCTGTCCAGAAACTGTTTCAGTTTTTCATCGTGATCCCGTTCTGCTTCTTCCTGTGTCTCCCCTTGTCCTGTGATCAAGATGTCGTCTGCAATAATGTACAGACCAGGTACATTATCCAACGCTTGTGTCAGCTTACGCTGGAAGATTTCAGGGGCCGGACTTATCCCCATCGGCATCCTCAGCCATCTGTAACATCCGAATGGAGTGGCAAATGTTGTCAAATAGCTGGATTCCTCTTCCAGCTGTACATGCCAGAATCCACTCTTGACGTCACACACTGTGAACACTTTAGCTTTAGACAAGTCCGGTAAGATGTCCTCGATGGTTGGCAGTGGGAAGTGACTGCGCTTCAGTGCTGTGTTCAAGGGTTTGGGGTCAATACATACTCTTGGCTTGCCATTCTGTTTCTGCACTACCACCATAGCACTGATCCAGTCTGAGCTGCATTCTACAGGCATGATGATTCCTCTGCGTTGCAGGTCTCGTATCTCTTCCTTCAGCGGTTTCATCAGGGCCACCGGGACCCGTCTCTTTGGCAGCTGCACCGGCTTCACTGTGCTGTACACCTCCATTTTGTATTTTCCTTCAAGACAGCCATCTCCAGTAAACACATCAGCATAACTTGCTTTGATTTGTTCCATTGTCCACTGTTTTGATGCAGGTTTTTCTGTTGTGACTGTACTGTCTATTGCCATGATGTTCTCGTAGTGCACTTTAGTCAGTTTCATTGCCTCACTGGCTCTCCTACCCAGCAGAGGCACTGCACCATCTGCATTCACCACTTGGAACTCCAAGCAATACAGCTTGTGATTTCTGGGAATTCTTATTTTTACCTTGCATTTCCCCATTAGCTTCAGCTTACTTTTGTTGTACATTATTAGTACACTTTTAGTGTGTTCTAGCTTGGTGTCTGGGTTTAGCACGTTAATAGGGATGACATTGCAACTGGCACCACAGTCTATTTGGAATTTGACCATGTTCTTGTCTAGCAGCAGGCCAGCATAGAGAAGCTGAGTGTCCCCTTTAACTTTGTCAGTCCCTTTTACATGCACTCTCTCTAGGTCCACATACTTGCCTGAGTCTGTCTCCACTGCATCCACTGTGTCAGTCTCTGTTATAGTGATACAGGAAATATCTTCAAATTCATCACTCCCATATTCTGTCGATATTGTACTCACATTTTCTTTCTCCTTTGCTCCAGTTTTGCTTTGCATTTAGCTGCGAAGTGTTTCTCTCTGCCACACTTTGCACACTTTTTTCCAAACGCTGGACATTTCTGTTTACTTTTCTCAAGCGTTCTCCCACAGAATTTACACTCCACTGTGTTGTTACCTCTCCTCTGGTACTGTGCTCCTTGCACAGCGTGCACCTCTTCTACCATCGGTCCAGCGATGGTTTTAACGTTCTCCTTAGAGATCTCTGCGGCTCTGCACAACTGCAAACATGTGTCGAGTGTCAAGTTTTTCTCCCGAAGCAATCTTTCTCTCATGATTGTGTTGTTACCTCCACACACAATCCTATCACGAATGAGCGAATCTCTCAAAATCTCAAAGTTGCATGTTTTAGCCAGCAGTCTCAGTTCTGTGACGTAATTGTCGATATTTTCACTGGCACCCTGGTCTCTTGTAAAGAAACGATATCGTTCAACAGTCTCATTCACGCTGGGCTTGCAGTGATCATCAAACTTTTTGAGAATGTCCTCTATTTTCCATGCATCCTTATCTGTGTCGCCCATCAGTGTATCCAAAAGTTCTCTGCCGCTCTCGCCGACAAGATAGCTGAACAGTTTCACCTTCTGTTTTCCATCTGCTTCAGCCATTGCCATGCCCACATAAAGAACAATCTCGTCCCTCCAGTTCTTCCATGTCTTCGACAGGTTGCTGGAGTCCAGACACAACGTTTGTGGTGGCTTCAATCCTTCCATGGAGTTGCACTGCAGTCTCACACTAGCGGCTAAAGCTAACATCAATTAGCATACTCTCCCGCCGTGAGAAAACTTTTACGCACCTATACACTTCAGACCGAGTCCTCTACCGCTGCCACCATGTTATAATCTGCTCCGTACACACATGAAGCGTACATACTGTTAGTGTTTTAACCCAACCGGGTAAAATACTTTAATAACACTTCGGCGTGTGAGGCTCATACAACTCGGTCTGATAACCCAGGTGGTGTTACCCAAACAAGTTTGTGTGACAACACGGAACCAAACAATAGTTCCTATTGTTACACTGCCAACAGATGTGACACAAATACTGTAACATCCCAGCTTGCATTTGCATTGACATAATACAATTATGTCAAATGGGGGATTGTTATATTAATTTTAATTTGGCATTATGTATGACAATTAAATTGTTTGATACGTTAAATTTAATTTTGCTTTAGGTTAAGCATTTAATTTTGATTACTAATGTGTAATATTTTACTATATAATCTGTTTTTTTTGTGTGAAGTACTTTTGACCATTGTGGAGCAGCCACAATGTAGTCACCACAGTAATTCTGTAAGACAAAACACAGCTACAGGTTGAGATACACGCCAAGACAACACTCACAACATAGTTCATTTGCCAGACTCTGCTCAAGGATGTGATGCAACAGAGAGATTGACCCCCCTGACATCCCCTTCCCAGATCTTTTCCCATCGCAGAGTGGAGTAGAGAAGACTTAGGTGAAAAAGGTGTAAAAGGAGGAAATTCTAACTTTTCTCTCCACTAGGGACAAATTGTTTTGTTACACCTTAAAAGGTGTAAAAGGAGGGAGTTATAACTTTTCCTCTATACGTAGTAATTGTTTTGTTACACCTTAAAAGGTGTAAAAGGAGGGAGTTAGAACTTTCCTCTCCATTTAGGACAAAGTTGGGTTACACCTTAAAAGGTGTAAAAGGAGGGACTGTTAGGGCTGGAAAAAATTAGCAATTATCTACACCATGACACCAGTAATAAATGTTGCTTAAAGTATTTACCACACAAGGCCTGAAACACAGATTAAATATGTCACACATACCAACAGGTACCAGCACACAGATAACAGAGTTTCGAGACACACAATACTGAGGGAGGGAGTACACAAAGCACACACTTTGTTTCAAGAGACACACACAGATAAACACCCCTACACATATTCACATACCTGAAGGCAGATGTAGCACAAGAAGCCCATTGAGAGCTACATCAAGTCATAAACCCAGTGAAGATGACCTCAGACATGAGATAGAAAAAAACAAATAAGGACATGTGTGGGGTTAGCTGTCTTCCTTCCGCAGGGCGGTGGTCAGAAAGCTGTAGCACCAAGAGGCTATGGACATAGCTTGTGTGCCAACGATGGGCGGACTGAGACTAAATCCACAGTATTGCCCCAACAGTTTAGACCAATCAGATAGTTGCACATTCTCATTATAAAACTCTGTTTAACAGTAAGTTAGGTACCCTTTTTCTGTGAGGTGGTTGCAGCTAACTGCTTGCAGACTGTGGTTTCTGAACAGACAAAGGTCCATGTACATGCTCACTCTTTCATTACTGTCATATTAAATAGTTAAAAGGATTTTACGCTCCTCTCTTCTGTTCTACAAAACAAACGTGCTCTAACAAACTCCTCCGAGGCGCTTGGTCAGATCGGCATGAAATTTTGCACACAGAATCTTTGGAACTCAAAGGTAAAAAGTTGTCCAAAGAATTGTTATAATCCGAAAACTGTGTAAATTATAGAGGAGAACTTCCTGTGTGTAACAGACCAAACAGGAAGTGGTTCATGTCTTCATAACATTCTCGTCTATCAACACCATACTTAGATTATATGTTTCCCGCTTTAAAATATTTTTTCAACAAATAGCGACAAAAGCTCAATTTACTTTTCCACATTCCTTCAGAGTCCGATCTGCATGAAATTTGATAGATAGAATCTGTGGTACCTCCTGACTAAAAGATATAAAAATAATTTTGATAATTCAAAAAAAGCCAGAGTTACACAGGATTAACTTCCTGTAGGTTGCAGGAAAAACAGGGAGTTGTGCATATAATTACTCTAATTAACAAAAAATCGCTCCCATTCTGTGTCCTGTGGGCCCGACTTGCATGACCTCCGTAAGTCGCGAGTTCCGACTTGCACGGGAGGCTTGGACCCCCGTTGAGACCCTTGCAGGTCTGGTTATTATTATTTTTCTTTTCTCTTCTTTAATCTCCTGCCAATCTACTGCTCCACATTCCAGTAGATGGCGGTAATGCACCCTTACGTTGGTCTGCCAACCGCCAAAAACTCAAACGAAGAAGAAGCAGAAGAAGAAGAAGAAGAAGAAGAAGAAGAAGAAGAGGAAGAAGAAGAAGAAGAGGAAGAAGAGGAAGAAGACCTACTAATACTTCTACTACCACTAGATCGAGGCTGGATTGAGTGCATGAAAAGCTGTCGGCGTCGTCATAGAAGGTCAATCATGTCCGCTGCCTTCTTCATCTTTCTTTTCTTTTGCTGCCTTCAGAACTACGCGGGTAAGTTGTTTTGGCCAGTAGTATGCCCACTAACGTTCGTAAGATTGTATGTATGTTTTTCCATTGACTGTGGCCATGGTTGATAACGCTATATGTTAATTTTTCTAAGTAAGTAAATCTAGCTAAGCCACAGACCTAGCGTTAATAGTTGGCTTCCATAACGCAGTACGGTAGGAAAGCTCCATGACTTCGGCAAGACGTACAGATGTATAACTGGAACTGTCAGCTGAGCTCACAGTAAGTGGTTGGGTTTACGTACACATAAGTTTACATTACATTAGTTTATTAGAATCAGCTTGACATGAACAAAAATTGAGTGCATCTTTCAAGTTTTTTGTGCCTCTGATGCTTATAGAAACAGAAAGTAATTCTGTGGAAGAATGATCCTGTCTTTATCCAAGAGCGTACATTTTCAGTTTGAGGGCACAATCGTATTCCTTTTCAGTGACACAGCTCGTTCTCGTGCACATATTTATTCTCCTCGCGATCACATTTTGTGCTCGCACACAGATTTCTGTTGCTTTCTTTCAAAATGTGTGCTCGCATTCAGATTTCACATGTTCGTGCTCAAATTTCGTTTTCTCGGACAAAAACATTTCGCTCGCGTTCAAAGGTGTCCTGTGCTTTAAAATCTAATGGGCTTACGCACGAAGTGAAAGTGCTCGCACTAAGAACACGGTGGCCCTCTCAAGATGAGCTCTCTAATCAGACTGAAGGATGCTCCTCCTTCCGCTTTAAATATTGTCAAAGATTTCAGGTAGATTTTGAAGAAGTAAGGATTAGCAATAGTTATTCTATTTGATAAATATATTAGTGAACCTTGGAGTTTGTGATCATGGTTTTGTTTTATTAAACTTGAAACAAACCTACAGTTATTTACAGTGTGCGTTTTCCATTAACTAAAGAACTATTCCAGATGTCATAATGAGTCTAGCAACACAATGTAATGTTTGCAATGTCATTTTAATGCCTCTGTGAGTCATGTATTAGGCGAGCGCAAACAATAATATCCACCTTTGGGTCCTTCATTGTCAGTGTGCAGAGAAAACATTTAATAAAAATTTCTGTTATTTATGCTGTTGATTAAAGCTAAAAGAAATAGCCTATTTTATTTCATGGTAAAACTTTGAATGTGTTCTTACAGTACTGAATGTGTTGCTATTCTCAACATTCAAACCAGATATAAACAATAATTTCAGGCTTCACAGATAACTTTATGCACATAAATTCATCAACAATGTTATTATCCATCAACTACAGGAGACATGTATAAAATAATGCAATCAATCGTATCGTATAGTATGCAAAAAGAGTAAATACCTCACAAAACGTGGATCAAGGTAAAAGTGAACCGAACTGTCACAAGACAAGTTTGCATAGCAACAGGCAGTTCAGTCTCCACTGCATAATACTTACGCCTGCATTATGTGTTTTATGAACTTGTGTAGTTTAAATGTATCATCTAAGGGCTCCATGGGTGAGTTCTTTCTGAAAGATACAGAATCATTCCATCATGTTTTTGATGCACAGCCTCAGCAAAAAATAAATGGGACCTGCTAAAAATAGCCTCTAACCAATAAACCAAATAGCATTAATATCAACACACACTGGCATAACGCTGAACTATAATAAAGGTGCTTTGTGGTAAAACGTTAACCTGCTGTAATTCATATTAATTAATATCCATCTACTTATAAGCTAAACATGTTGAGGCGCTAACAGTTAGCAACGTTTTAATAACATCATCATTCCACTATAGTGGATGAATTGTAAGCTATTTATATAAAGTCTATGATTGTAAGTTAACCAAAAGGAAATAATTAAATATCTAACACATGTTTGCTAATATTGGCTGGTTAAGGACATTTACAAACCCAATTTAGCATTTCACTGTCACTGTTTATGTCACTGCAGTTATTTCAGAAACAGAGATACTAACAGATGTTTCTTATCAGCGATGAAGTGCAGTCAGTTTTCCGGTGTAGTGGGCATGTAGTGCAGTGTCCTCGGTCGTCAGTCAGATCCACCTCTCCCTCCTCCCCGGTCCAAATATGATCTACCTCCAGTTTCCACAACCAAGATGCTTCAAACGGGCAGTCCACAAACCAATGGGTGACGTCACTGTGACTACGTCCATCTTTTATATACAACCTATGGGTTTCACCAAGCGGTGCTGAAGCAAGCTAACATAGCATCTTTACATTGATGGTCGCTGATTTTTGGGAGTTGTCTTTGATCAAGACATGTCCTTCAAGTCCCACATAAAACAAATTTCAAGGACTGCCTTTTTTCACTTACGTAACATTACAAAAATCAGGCTCATTCTTTCTCAAAAAGATGCAGAAAGACTAGTCCATGCATTTGTTACTTCTAGGCTGGACTACTGTAATTCTTTATTATCAGGCTGTCCAACTAAGTCTATAAAGAGTCTCCAGCTGATCCAGAATGCTCCAGCACGTGTAGCACCACAGCCTTCTGGTGAAGAACTACCTCCATAAGACCAAAGTGAATGTAATTGGATAACCTGCAGAAAACCCTGACTTGACTCCCATTGAAAATCTGTGGGTTGAACCAAAGACTAAGATCCATGCCAAAAGGCCAACAATGGGCCATGGCATTCCACAGGATACGTATCAGAGACTTGATGAAAATTACAACAACTCAGGCTGCCTACAGGCTGTTATCCAGCAAAAAGATTATAGAATTGACTATTATGGTCAGGAGGGCTAATAATTCTGACCCTGGTAGTTTTTGTTTTTTTGTGAAATAATTGTGTTTCTGTGTGCAAAGTAAAAATAAAGTAAGCATGGAAGTAAAGCTCGGATGTTTGAAAAAGCTGTGTTGAAAAATTGTTGCTCTGTTTAATAGCACTCGGGTAATACTATTAAAAAATCATAGGGGGGCTAATAATTTTTTCCTTGTGTGTGTGTATATAACGGCTCTCTCACCCCTCATGGGGTGGTATCTGTCATCCTCAATCGCACAGCATGCACCTTCGGTTTTATCTACTCTGGTAGACCCTGGCCTCTATATCCCTTGTGCTTTGGGCCTGTTCTTTTGCTCTGTAAGTATTTGGCTGTGGTTGACTTCCTTCAATTCAATTCAATTTTATTTGTATAGTGCCATTTCACAACAAACGTTATCTCAAGGCACTTTTCATGCAGAGCAGGTCTAGACCTTACTCTTTAAAATTGGTATTTATTTTATTTTTATTTTTATTAATTTTATTGGATGGATCGACAACCAATCGGAGCAACGTAAGATGTGACTTATGTTCAGCCAGGATTCCGGGCTCGTAATATCCAACTACTCACGCACGCCGAGTTGCGTGATGCCCATCTCGGTCGCCTTCTTCACCAGGTTCTCCATAAGTGCGACCAAAGGTGAAACCACAATGAGCGCTGGGTTTCCCTTGTGTCCCAACTTCATCGCGACCATCGAGGCCAACTGATAAATCAAACTCCTCACCTCTCCAGCGGCAATCATGTTCGTTGTACACAAACCCAAGCGCTCTTTAGTCACGTGACTGATTACGTTACTGTCGCTCATCTGTCCATCATCGTGCAAAGTGCGCCCTGACAATTTCATTGGTCATGTTTTTTTGATACAGCGCATAGAAGCTCCTCAACAGAGAAGTGCCAGACCGAACTGCCCGCAGCAAAATGTTGTAGGCGGGGCTAAAGTTCGGCTGCACCCACAGTAAACACTGTGCGAGGTATCTGTAAGGAAGGCCCTGAGTTTACGGCAGTAAGCACTTGTATCACAGCAAATACTCTCCTCCAGAAACACTGGAATTTTAGTGAGCAGCACAAACAAAACCCTCAAATTTCCCACGGTTCATCCGTCTGATCTCAGTGAGCATCTGTGAATCGCCATAGGTAAATCCCACTTCAATGGCTATAAACATCCGATGATTGAGACCTGTTATCCCCTCATATGAGATTGGTAACCTTTGTCACTAAATCCATAACATTGCCTCTGCTGGAGGAGCATTGCAGGTCAACTTTTGCAGCATAGACTTGGTTGTCATGTGGGTTTTTCCATGTCTGTTTCAGTCGGAGCTGTGGCCCCACCAGAGAACTTGACCATGATCACCTTGAACACCAATTACACACTGAGCTGGGATTGGGACCGGAGTGCCGCAGAGAGCCATGCTGTCAACTTCACCACACAATATGTGGCGTAAGTCTCACTCACGTAAACATTATACATAAGGAAGAAAATACATGTTCAAATTATTGATGAAGAATACTGATGACTAGTATGAGCAATATTAAGTTACACACTTATAAACACACTTCATCAGCTGCTAAAAAAAACATGGCAGACCAAGAACAAAAATAAGTCTCTCAATTTTTTTAACAAGACATATGTACTCCTTCTGCCTAATCATATTGGTCTACTTTTGTTGAAAATATTTGTTGGGAGAAAGTTTGGCTTTTGTCACATGTTTCTCCTTCTGGATGCTGTTAAAGAGATATCATTTAAAGTCATATACAAGTCAAGAATCAAATCCATCAAATCAGGAAAAAAAAATAAAAAGAAGGATGGAGATAAAAGAAGGAGATTGAAGTTGCACTTTTTGTAGAGAGCTAAGAGAAACACTAGTGCATGTGTCTTGAAATTTCCAGGTCCAAAACTTCTTTAAATTGTGCCCATGTGTTACTGATCATATTCACCCCAACTTCATATGACAGAAATCTTTGTGCAAAGGCCTACATTTATTCTATTTGCTAATGTAATTATGAATAAATGTTGATGTATAACCTAAGCTTTACAATTTTTTCATTTAACTTTTTTTAATTGCTCATTGAAGTATTTTCCTTGTTCCACATTCTCTGGCCTCCCTGGCATGCTTGGGATTGTAGACTTATTCTATATGCACAAAATTTGGAAGACCTAAATAACCTTAAGCATGTCCAGAGTGTATTTGTAAAAATATAGCTTGTTGTTTTTCACTGTTTGTTCACTTTCTGGGTGTTTCTTGATTTTGTGCTTTTGTTCTGACGAGGTGATTCCAGTTTGCGTTATGAGACAGGTTATCTTGAAAGGATAGTAACATATTAAAATGACAAACAGTTAATAATAAAAGGTGCGTCAAACTTAGTAAAAAGTTGTGTAGTACTTGGCTGATAGGGGCACAAGCCCCTAGGGTGTGTTCCAAAAGTGATTAGAGAATGTTTTAGTTGAACTACAATCCTAAAATTAAATCTGCAAACAGCGTTGAACGGGCCCGAGCCGAATAGAGCAGTCGGGGAAGCCGGCCATACAAGGCCTTGCGATTGCCGACCGTCTCTCCAAATAACCTATGAGAAAGAGGTCACTAGTTATGAAAGGGGGTGATGCCACGATGAGGGGGCAGGGCAAGACGACTCCAATGAAATAGAAACTCTTTGGCAACTGCTAAGATACCTCTGAAATGAGTGTAGGACAAATGGGTGATGAGTAATGAAGGGGGCGTGGCTAGCGTAAACAGGCGGAAAAAACATTCTGACGAATTAGGCAGCCTCTGCTGAGCACAATGATACCTCACTCAGGACTGTCTGATAAACGGTTGATTAGTTTTGGAAAGGGGCGTGGTTAAAGCATCAGGAGCGGAGCAAACCATAACTGATGAATTAGGATTTCTCTGGTGATTGCAATGACACCTCACACAAGTCTGTACAACAGACGGTTTATTACTTATGGAAAATGGGCGTGGTTAATGTAAATTGGAGGAATAAACATTACTGACTAATTAGGTAGTCTGTGCTGAGTACGCTTACACCTCATACAAGACTCTACGACAAATGGCTCAGTTATAGAAAAGGGGCATGGCTAATGAAAGGGGGCGGGGTAATCAATCAGTCATTAAACAGGGACTCTCTGCTGAGTACACTGACACATCCTAATGGAAGTTGCCATGTTGAAGGATAAAAATGAATGGAATACCACTTTATATATATATATATCTATATCTATATATATAATATAGTATATATCTGTTTCAGCGCTCATAACACTCAGGCTTAAATGTGTTCATATTTGAAGAACTATTAAGATGTCTTTCTATGTGGAGTGTTTCAAATATTGTGCAGAGATTTAAACCAGTTATTAAATCAAGGATGTGTAGTTCAAGACATCTTTTCAGTTGTTTGATAATTAATGCCTTTTTTTCTTGTCCCCTCAGGAGGTTCAGACTGAAGTCAAAGAAAAAGAGTCCGAACTGGTACACAGCATGTGAGAGGACATCACAAAGGTCATGTGATCTTACCAACTATGACCTGTACTACCCAGGCATCTTCATGCTTCGTGTACAAGCCAATGTAAACGGGCGTCTGTCGGATTGGGTGCTGAAGGAATTCTGCCCTGATAGAGATGGTGAAAAAAACCTCAGTGTTTTCCTTATATGCATCCAGAGGCGGTAGTATGCCGCTGCTGAAATATGACAATTGAAACCACTCAGATTTTTATTTTTATTATCAGGGGTCCAAGCCTAAGGGGGCAAGGGATCGGCAGTGCAAAGCACTGGCGAACGCAGTACCAGCGGTGCTGGGAAACCTATTGAAGCCACTCAGATTTTAATTAGGGGTCCAAGTCCAAGGTGACAAGCGATCGACTGTACAAAGCACTGGCGATACCAGTACCAGCGGTGCTGGGAACCCATCGAAACCGCTAATATTTTTAGGGGTCCAAGCCAGAGTGGATAAGGGATCGATGGTGCAAAGCACCGGCAATCCCAGTACCAGCAGTGCTGGGAAACCTATTGAAACCGCTCTGATTGTTGTTATTATAAGGGCCTGAGCACCGACGGTGCGAGCTATTGGGTTCACCTGACTGTTGTTCCCCAATTGTCACAGAACACTAAAGGGAGACTCCAACAATAGTCAGATGAAACTAATATCTTGAGAAACACATCCACAGATACCCTGGTGACCACTCCCAGAGAGGTTAAATACCTGGGTCCCTTTCCACTGTATTAGTCTAACTAGTGGGGACTAGTGAGACTACTGAAATGCGTCACTAATTTGGGGGCCTTATCATATTCAAAAACTCAGCAAACTTTGCACATGCGTCATTTTCCGGTGAGCTTTACGTATTTTAATATTCTCAAAAGTGGCCATGGCAAAATGGAGACGCACCAAAAAGCCTCTTGGAGCCATACTCCTAAAAAATTGCGTTTTTGCCCATTTTTGGCCATCTTGGCACTTCGTACGTTAACGAACTCCTAGAGATTAAACCCGATCGGCTTCAAACTCAGTACCATCATAAGACCTTTGGGATCTAAAGTAATCAAAAGCTCTGCAGATCGTTACACTATGTGGGCGTGGCATGGCGGCAAAATATGGCATTCTTCTAAGATAGACGAGTCTGCATTTACCACAGGTAAATTGTTAAATCACAGAAAGAAATCAGCGATGTATATATTGATTAATTTACTGTTGCGAGAATTTAAAATAAATGCGAAAATATGCCTGATGTGAAAAAGAAACACAGTGACTGGCAGCGTTAATCAATGAACATAGATATGTTTAACAAGTTTTCCGCCGCATGCTCTCTGCCTGCTGGTGGGTGTGTCCAGGTGCATCAGGGTGGAATTCTGCCGTTTGTGAAACAGAGCAGAGGAGACCATGTAGAGACAGACATGACATGTTGTTTTGTAAATAATATAAATAACACACGGCTACTTTATTTGTTTAATATAACAAGGTATAGACCTGTTAAAAACATAGAATTTATAACTATTGTGAGGTACTGGAAAAACTTGAAAATGGACCTCAAAAGTCCTTGAAAAGTGCTTGAATTTGACCACTGAAAGAGTGCAAGAATTCTGTTTGACACATCACAAGTAAAGGCTCCTGTCTCTTAAATAACCCAAATATATCAACAAGTCATCAACCAATGCTATCATAGTCTTGATGCCCTCTCTATTTCAGTCAACACTCAACCTACAGTGGTTCAGTAGTGACAGTGGAGTAATCAGTCCCTCGAAATATTCAGATAACAGGAACGACATTTACACAAGCCTGTGGCAGCATGTGATCTAAGGTTGTGCACCACAAACCATCAAATCAAGAAAAAAAACCGGGCTCTGACAGTCAGAGAATAGAGAACAAATGAAAAAAAGAGTACAACCCAATAGTGATCTTTATAGAGTTATGAGCCAGATTGACATGATCAGTAAGATTTGCGTGTAGTTAAGGAAAGAAGCTGTGAGCTATTAAAACCACAGGTTGTAGAGATCATGCAATAAGTATAAGTAAACATCTGCAACGTGATTGAATGCAGCTTGACGAAGCTTAGACAGACACACAGACACATTTTCATACTGTTCACAGCGAATTGCTGTGTGCTGTGTGTGCTGCTTTGTGAATTCTTTCAAATTAACTTCTCAGTGCTGGGTCTGTGTTTTTCCCTAGCGGCTAGCCTCCAAACAGTAGCTTCATAGCTAGCCACCATACTAGCGGTGTATTGTTTCACGGAGCCTACCTTCCCTCATCATGGACAAGGGCAAGCTACAGTCCATTTTTGCGTTAAAAAAATAGCTGCAGCAGACACCCATTCTCTTTGTGCAGCGTGTCTGGGGCTGCAACATGCCCAGGATTCGCTAGCATCCCTGGTTATTTGTGAGCACTGTGCACATCTCTCTATGAAGACCTGCCAAAGCAGGCTAGCAGGCGAGCTAGCCTGTCATCGGTGGATCCTATGCTGGGGGTAACCATTCTTCCACCAGAAGAGCTGCCAGCCCTGCCCTTAGCTGACTCTTTCCAGTCGTCACTGACTGGAAAGGGCTACAAATCTGTGGCAATGTCGGTGTAGGCTCTGAATGTATCTTTGCTGCTATTAACCTACCAGGTTGAATTAAGAGGACGACATGACAACCTCACACACCCCACAAGCATGGGACGAGCTGTGGGTTCTGATGGACCTTTGCCTGCCCCTGCACAAGTGCGCTGTCTAGGCTTCGTAGAGAGCCATGGCTCTGATACTCGCTCAGGAGAGAGATTGGTGGCTTAATCTTTCTAGCCTCTCTCAAAAGGAAAAGACCACAAGCCACAATGTAAAAGCGAGGAGAGGAGAAGAAAAGGGAAGGTGAGAGGCTACAGCTGTGCCTGCCCAAAAAGGTACCACCACTACTACCCGCCGCACCCCGGCAGACATTTACCCAAGCCATAGCCAGGCCAGGCTATATGTTGAGTAGACATCTGCCGCATTCCCAAACGTCAGCCCAACTCCAGGCCAGCCCAGTTCCAGGATGTAACATTAAAATATCTGCTGCTCCAGCTTGGCCGTTCATTAAGTCCACGTGTTTGTAAAATGAACTGAGGCCGCAATTGTCCTACAGGATCCGATCCAATCCTAAAGGAGAAGGGGCTATGTGTGGCAACATACATAGATGACTGGTGGCAGCGGAGTCATATCAGGAGGTCCAGGCACACACCAGACTGCTCACGTCCCATCTGGTGGCCCTGGGTTTCCCTATAAACTTAGGATAGAGTGTTTTGGTCCCGATCCAAAACATCACTTTCATAGGCCTGTCCCTAGATTCAGTCGTGTTCACAGCATGCCTGTGTCAGCAGGTTTGTCTGTCACTTTTTCATGGGGGAGCGTTGCCAAATTTCAGACTTTGTCTCAAGCTGCTGTGGTTGATGGCATCAGAGCTGGTGGTTGTTACATACGGCCACCTGTACATGAGGCCATGTTTTGATTTCCATGGCGTGCGTCCTTTTCCTGCGGTGGATGAAGGCTAAGCGTTCTCTACCTTTAAAGTGTACTTAGCTGCTATATCAGCATGTTACACTGGCTTTAGAGACAAGACAGCTGGTTGAAGGCTCTGCGCATCTTTCATAAACTGACAATTAAAAGGATGTTGGCCAGTGTCATGGAGCTTGGCTGCCCCATAGGCAAAACATGCAAATTCCATACGGAAGCTATGATGCGAGAGTGCTAGCTACTACACCGTGATCTATGATGATATTGTGAAACTACATTCCTGCAGCTAAATTTACCATACAGTGCACTGTTCATTTAAGTCTTGTTCCTTCATGTACTAGGTTTGAGCTGCTGAAGCTTGAAATAAATGGCCCCACCAGTCCCTAACTTTTCTATTGTTCTTACCTATTCTTGCTAGCTTCGGTGGGTCCTCCTTCAAAAGTAGATCTTTCTCCTGCTGGAAGTGATCTGGACATTTTCCTTGTTGATCCTCGGACAAGCACCAACGTCTCCATGAGGGAACATGTTCCTGAGCTGTCCTACCACATCCTATACTGGGAACGCTCTCTAGATACACAGGTACCCATCTCTTATGCTTCTGACAATTAATAGTAAACTTAAACTTACACTCCAAAGAAAATGAATCAGATTTCAAGTTTTGGACATGAAAAGTATTTCAATGGCACATGTCTTTAACATCAATTTCACTGTTGCTGTTAATATCAGAAGCTTTTTGATATAACTCTAACAAATGTTTCATTTAATAGCAGTTGTCCACATGGGAATTGTCATTTAATTTAAACTCAGCCCTGTTAGCAGAGCACTTAGTTTCTGTGTTTATGTTCTGTATGTTCAACCGAGTGTTGGTTTATCAGCTTTCACTTGTGCCCTATACACCAACCAGATGTGTTTCCTGTCTGTTCTACAAGGCAGATGAATTTTACTTGAGAAAATGCCTTCAAGTTCTTGTGCGGTGCCACTGGCTCCCAGCAGCTTTTATGTAAAGCAGCCTCTAAACTGGTTTGATGAAACAGATGCAGGTAACAGGATTACATCTTCAAATAGCCCATTGTTGAAGAGTATGTTAAAAAAAAATCAGTATGTCCTAATTCCATGTAACTTAAATGTATTTATTTTTTTATGTTTAGTCTTCATTGGGATTTTTTTGTTGTGTTTGACAGGTTGTTTAAAAGATAAACTAAACAATTGCAACTATTCCAATCACAGATAAATGAATCAGGCTGACATAAAATATAAAAATAAAATGGAAACAGTATTAAATCACACATAAGAGATGAAAACAAAAGCAAACAAATAAACACACAAAAAAATATATGTATAAAAAAGCCCCAATACATTTTTTTTTTTAAATGATTCCATGTTGGTGGCATAGCAGACAATTCCACATTGTCGAGCTCTGCACCGCAGCATAAATAGTTTTATTTATTAACACACACTAAGTTGCCACTCTCTGTGGCAGATATTGTAACATGAGGATTGGTGAATATTTTCTCGCTGCTCTGACACCATGTCAGCACAAAATACTAAGAAATCAAGCAAGAGCAAATGCACTGCAAGCTCAGCTAGCTTACAACCCAGTGAACAGCTAATGCTAGCAACTGCTAGTAAAACAGCACTTGACTCTGGGCTTCGCCAAGTGTTTCAAGAAATCACAGGTAACATCACTAAAGTAACTGATGACAAACTGGGCCCCTTATCCCAGGTGCTTCAGGCTCATTCACTGGAGCTGCAAAACCTTGGAAAGAGATCCAACAAGGTTGTAGGAAGAATTTTGGGGGTGGAGGAATTTTCCGACGATGCTCGTCTGACGATTCTGGAAAAAGAGATGCAAAGCATGGCTGAACATATCGATGACCTCGAAAACAGAGGAAGGAGGAAAAATATTTGTGTTCTTGGTTTGCCTGAAGGTGTGGAAGGGACTCAGTCAACCAAGTTTTTTGAGGGGTGGTTACATGATTTTCTCCGGATGGAAACCAAGGCTGGTCGGAAAAAAATTGAGTGTACCACACACTCACTCCAAACCCCAGCCCGAATCAGCAATCCTGGCCTGTCCCCATTAGATTCCAAAACTTCAGCGACAAATGGAGAGTACTCGAGGCTGCCAGACTCAAAGGATTCAAAGGCGGCTGAGGGTTATTGGGCTGCAATACTCAACCACGCCACATTAAGGATCAGTCATAATGGGAATGCCATGGTGTTCGACTCCCCGACCAAGCAATGGCTTTTGTGGACAGTTTGGTTGAAACTCTGCGTGATTAACACTGGCCACTTAATATTGCGGACACTGATTCAACTTGACTCAGCTCTATATAGCAGGCAGCCAGTCTTTATATAGAATAGAATAGAATAGAATAGAATGTTTTTTATTGTCATTGTGCACAAGGTACAACGAAATTCAAGGACAGCTCGGGTGGTGCAAAATACACAGGTACCAAGGAAAAATAATAAACAATACAAATATATTCAGAAAGAGCCAAGAGTATGTGCAGCAGAGAGCACAACAGCAGCAGTGGAAATAAATTATGCACAAATAACTCAGGACTTATGACTTATTGCACAGAAATATGAATAGCTACACTAGCTAAGTGTTCAAGTGTTCAGGACTCTAATTGCACTTGGGTAGAAGGTGTTGGTGAACCTAGAAGTGCGGGCCTTGATGGACCTGTACCTCTTCCCTGAGGGCAGCAGTGAGAACAGGCTGTGCCCGGGGTGTGAACTGTTACAGGCGATGTTTGTGGCCCTGCGCAGACACCTGATGTTGTAGATGTCTGACAG
>CAFUXE010000715.1:328368-346105 GCA_903364295.1 Serranus cabrilla
ATTACTCCGCCTCCGCGACGGTAAATGTGCGCGGGATGGTACACTACATATATAGTGTTAGCCCTGCTGTGCCTTTCAACAGCCAAGAAGTTTAAGAGCTTTTTTACTCACCGCAATAAAGAGCTTAGTATAAGGGGCAACCCCCGACTCAAAAAATACATTTCCATGATTGAATGACTATGGCTTCAGTCACAAGAATAACAGAGCACTAACGTCAATGCTAGCTAGCCCCACAGTTCAAAGCCAAGTGCCCCAAACTGATATTGTCCGACTCCACTGTTGTCAAAAACACAATAACACAAAATATTTCATTCTGGGCACCGCTTACAAAAAAGACAGCACTGTATTCCTGAAAATCAAACGATTTATTAACATTTACCTACCTTCTCATGTCCAGTGTCCGCGAAGCAAAGCCGTTGCAATTTCAAAATGAGCTGTAGGCGCGCGCAGCCACGCCCATTACGTCATTACGTCATACGCAGCGTTCTCCCTTCACTTAAAAAAAATAATTTTGAGATTTAGAAACTCAATAACTTTGAGCCACATCAAATTAAAACCCTATTACTTACTCTGAATACTTATTTTTTTAAAGTTATTTTGACCAAAAAATTGCTTTTGAGTTTCTAGCCCTTAATAACTTTGAGTTGGCAGTACTGTTCGGGTTTACAGTGCACAAACAACATCCTCGCATAACCGCCAGAGTGTTCAAGGTGTTTACACACTGTGTGGAGGGCTGTGTTGATGGCATCACCTGTGGACCTGTTGGCTCTGTATGCGAATTGGTGCTGATCGAGACTGGGAGGCAGTAAAGTTTTAATGTGCCTCAGAACCAGTCTCTCAAAGCACTTCATCACAGTGGAAGTGTGTGTGAGTAAATAATAATAATAATAACTTAGATATTAAGCGCCTTTCAAGAAACCCATGGAAGCTTTACAAAACGAGTATACACAAAAAGGGACATAACATTGAGAACCTTTGTAAACAGATGGTGCTTGAGGAGTTTCTTAAAAATGTCCAGGGAGGCTGCGTTAGGGATTTTGGCCGGGAGAGAGTTTCAGAGGGTGGGGGCTGCAGTGCTGAAGGCACAAGCTCAAAAAGTTTTTCATTTGGTGCGGGGGGTGTTGAGAGCACCTGTGTCAGAAGATCTCAGATTCCGGGATGGTGTGTAGGGCTGGAAATCAGTGAGGTATAGAGGGGTGAGGGCATGGAGGGATTTGTAGGTCAGGATGAGGACCAGTGAAGGTGGATGAGGGTGGGGGGTGATGTGCTGCCAGGGCCTGGACCGGGAAAGACCTCTGTACTGCATGTTCGAGACTAGCTGGAGTTGAACCAGACACTGTGTCCTTGCACGGGATATGGATTCGATTTTTCAGATTGGACAGTCTGACTGTCCCTTTCTTATCTAGTTAATGTTGAAAAGAGAACACTTCTTCCTCTGGCCTCCGGTTGATATGTTTTTTTGCATCGCTGAGGCCCTAAGCGTCCTAGACAACAGCAATGACGCTGCTGGAGATATCAGCTGAGGGCACCGGTGGTGGGGGCCGAGCTTGTGGAGTAGGCTGAGGAGGAGGGGGGACGAGGTTCTGCGTTGAGGATTGAATCCTGGTTCTAGCCATGTCCGGAGTAAGGGGGGGACAGTGATGTAACTCTGGAGGGTGTAGATGCAGACGGTGGAACCCAGTTCCGTGGCAATGGTGATGGAGGAGCTGATAGAGGAGGAGCTGCTGCATTTAAATCCTTTGCTCGGGCGGCAGCAGGTGGCGCAGTGGACGCTAGGGCCAAATCCCTTGTTTGGTACCTGGGTGGGGAGACTGGAGCCTTTCTCTGGCTCTTTTCTTCCGGTGCCAGCACAGGATCAGGCCTGTATGGATGCCTTAGAGTGTGAACTTAATCCTCCCATCAGGGTTAGGGAGGGGTCCACTGATAAATGAGGGTATTGACACTTTGTCCAGACTTTCAAATAGCTTTTGAAAGTCCTTTTTTAGGATCTCAGACTGTCCCTTTCCGATATCCACTGCACCCACATGCACAATCAGCTGCTTCACCCCTCCATGCTTTGACACCACCAAACTTCTGCCTGATCAGCTGGCAGATACTGTGGCACTTAGATAGCTGCAAGTAACTATTCTGTTTATGTTTATATTAGGGCTGCAACAACGAATCGATAAAATCAATTATTAAAAGCGTTTGCAATGAATTTCATTATCGATTTGTTGTGTCGCGCGATTTATGCATCACTCGTCATGAAGCGGAGCTGTTTACTTCACCTGCAGAGCTTTGCCTTACCGGCCGGTACAGGTTGCACGCACACACGTAGAGATCATGTGATATAGACAGATGGGCACGTTTCGCTATCGTGATGGCATTGTTTTGAAGCGGAGGAGTGGCGTGTGAAATGTACACGCCGCCGTGAATCGCGACCCTAGACTGTAAAAAAAAAAGATCACCACTTGTTAATCAAAACTATATTATTAGAAACGAAAATAATATAGCCTACTGCAATAGCCGGCTGCACGTGAGCTTTGACTTGACTCACCTAGAGCTCGGTAAGTTCAGTACGCACGTAACTGTGTTAATGCACGCGCATGTCTCGGAGGAGGAGGAGAGGTGGGGCCGGAGCCGCTACTGACTGACAGGGTGAAAATAACTTTACATTATGAATAGTTTAAGAATACTTTCAGTAGTTTTATGAAAATGTAACGTGCCGAAAATGAGACTGAGACTGTAATTAAGGGGAACACTGGTATAGTATACATTTTTACTGAAGCTATTTGACAAACATTTAGGTTTTTTGTTATTATTATTTAATATTACTGTAAGAGAACATTCAAGCAGCAACCTGTTTTTTGTGCACTTATTTGCTCTGTCAGTCCAAATGATCTATTTTGGAATGAAAAGGTGGAAATTAAAATTTTTTTTTTTTTTTTTATCCGATACATCAATTAATCGAAAAAATATTCGACCGATTAATTATTATAAAAATAATCGTTAGTTGCAGCCCTAGTTTATATTTGATATGGTGCCGTCTCCAAGAAGAAGTATATCTTTGACCTTGGCAAAGATTTTCAGTCCATCTGCTGCTTTGCTTTGACTCTTTGGTTTCCATATTCGATTGTGTAGTTTTTGCTCAGTTTCTCATACTCAGTCACATTTTTCTCTGATAGTGGTAAAAATCTGTTTGTTAAAGTAATTCCAGGTGCTGTTACATGTCCAATATTTTGACTTTGCTTAAGTTATGCACCAAGTCAGTTATAATTGTCTTTACAGAGTCTTGGAAAGGACACGGTATCATTTAGCTTGAAGTTGTGAGTAGCAGTTCTTTCACCGATTGTTTTGAGAGTAAATGTGGACTTCTTACCATTGGGTTCCACTGGGAGAGTTTCATGAAGTCCTTTTTTGGTTTCTAAGGCAAAAATCCTTTCTTGTAGCGCTTAAATTTCTTGTTGATATATCCGATAGTTTTCACAAGGAGACTTTCTTTGGATTACTCCTTCAGGCATGTTGGGAGGATTATAGCCGCAGGCTCATCAGATAAGTTTTATAAAAAGCAAAAATTGATTCTTGGTTTGCTTAAAAGAAAAAGAAGAATAAAATCATATCCAAGACTTTTGAAAAAATATTTAAAAATGATTTAAAAGCAAGTAAAGCAGCAAGCAGCAGGAGCAAGCAGAGATTGTCCACACTCCACAGCGTCACATACACACAGTCAGGGATTAAGGGTTGGAGTCTGGAGGTGTTTTTGGGATGGAAGAATGCAGGTTTTTGTAACAGATCTGATGTGAGATTGTAAGGAGAGGGTGGAGTCCAGAATGATAGGAAGGAGGAGGTCTCCAACCTTCTAGAGCAGTGCCTTGGTGGCCACAACCAGGAGCTTACTGTTGGGTTTGAGCAGGTTTGACGTCATCCAGGTTTTGATGTCTTGCAGACAGTTGATTAGTGACTGGGGTGGAAGCTGAGAGGATAGACCTGTGCTGAGAGTTAGGGGGCGTTAGCGTAGGAGTGGAAATATATGATTTGACCAAGGGGGAGCATGTAGATGTTGAAAAGAAGGGGGCCAAGCACAGAGCCTTGTGGTACACCTCAGGTAACTGCGTAATGTATATGTGCCATAATTACTTCAATTATTTCAAATATCTGCTTTGTAACTTAGTTGGTGTGGTTTCAGCTTAAACATGCAAATGAGGATTAGTTTTCTCCGATGTGGAAATAGAAGAGATGTATCACTATGACCTCACACTTTTGTTATGCAATAGTGAGACAAAGGACAGTGAGTTTAGTGATATGGTAGTCCTGTTTGGTAAATAGAGAACGCCCTTTGAGAAGAACTACTAGTGCACTGATTATTTGTATTTTAGTTTGTTTGGTCAGTTTAGTTAATTTGTTGTCTGTAACTCAATTAAAATGTCTATGGGTACACTAGTAACAACAAGCTAACAACATTTACGAGATTAGATGATTGCGACTACACATTATGGTTGGTAAAATACTGAGACTGTGTACATGGAATATAAAAATAATTCCCCAATTAAGAGGGAAAAGTTACTGTTGGCCTATTAAAGCAAACTGTAGATGTAGCATATTTACAAGAGATGCACTTAATTGATGAAGAGCATTTTAAGCTGTGTGGTTTTGAATCTGCAAGAGCAGAGGTTTGGCTATTTTGATGTGGAGGATTTTACCCTTTAAACTAATATGAACGTTTTGTGCTTATTAAAGCCATTATTGGAGATGGAACATGGCATCCTTAATGTATACTGCCCTTCAAGTCACCCTCTTAATTTTCCTACTGATATGATGTACAAAGTAGTTGACTTGCCAACAGAAAATATTATCATAAGAGACTATTTCAACTATATTCTGAGCCCCCTGATTGATAGGTTTCCCAGTAGCTCCCTATCTACCTCTCCTTAGTCAAAACTGGTTACTTGTTTGGAAAAATTGCTGCCTCGCATAATTAAAGAGGACCAAACAGGTTTTATTTAAGGCTGTAACTCTAGTAATAACGTCGGAAGACTTTGGAATGTACCTCAGAGGCTAAGGCAGTAATTTCATTAAATGGGAGAAGGTTCTTTCTAACAGTCCGATGGTAGCAGTCACAACCAATGGGATAAAGTCACAAAACTTTGAGGTTATAAGAGGGTGCAGGCAGGGGTGTCCATTGTCACTATTGCTGTTTGCGTTGGCTATTGCTGAGGCTATTTGGTGCGATTCTATATTATGTGGACTGGTCGCTGGTCATAAGTCCCATTAAATTGCCTTGTATGCTGATGATATTTTAATATTTTTATTCAATCCTGTGGTTACAGGTCAACGTTTAGTACATAACATCACTCAATATAGTGCCTTTTCTGGCTATAAAATAGATTTCTCTAAATCTGAAGCCATGCCTCTGGGTGACAGACAAGGTTATAATAGTTAACTAAAACGAAACTAAAAACGAAAACTAAAATTTTAAATACATTGTAGTTAACTCAAACTAATAAAAACTAGAAAAGAAAACAAAAACGATAAGAAATCTAAAACTGTATCTTGTGTTCACAAAACTAACTGAAACCAACTAAAATTATATTCAAAATGTCCTTCGTCATCGTTTTTGACAATATTTATTAGCCTTTAGGATTTAAATTAATCCGACCCATTTTCCCAACCAATTTTACGACAGTTTTCGGCAGTTGTCAGCGCCGTACGGCACCATGTGCTGCCCCCGTAACCATAGCGACGTACGGGGACGTGCTTGTTTACTGCACTGACTGGCTGTGCTCGGTGCTGCGATGAAACTTGTGTTTTTAGAACAACTTGGAAGAAATGGCTAAAGTTGGGAGAAGGAGGCAGTGTCCCATTTAGGATTCTTTTGAGTACGACAGCGAGACAAGCAAATGCAAGTGCCTGGTGGAAATTAAAACCGGTGAGATATGTGGAGCGCTTCTTAAGGGGAAAAATTATATTATATTTTATTGATTTACTTGACCAGATCTTTGTGGTGGGAGGATACTACGGCTACACCGCCATACTGGCTGTGGAGCGCTACGACGAGGAAAAATGTATTTCGTCTGTTTTTTAAAAGAATACGTGCTTGTTTTCCTATATTTGTAAATATTGGATTTATTATTCATACCAACAAATAGGTGTACTTATATTATGAATGCATAAATTACCTTTTTATGCATCAGGATGACAGATAACAGGTCACTGCTCTATGTTAAGGAATCTTAATAACATATATATATATTTGTTAATTTCATTTTTTATTCATTGCATTTTAATTTTTTTAATAGAAAAGAGAAGAAATGGAGTTGGGACGATGTATGGTGTAAAAAATGAAAATAATCAGAGGTCTTTATTTTATATAATCTTGAACAGAAACTGTAACCCACAACATACAGAATATGTATAACAGATGTAATAAATGTAGAATACATTTTTATTTTTTTGTATCTCCTACATTTGAATATTTCCCCTTGGGGATTATTAAAGTACTTCTGATTGTGATTAATAGCCTAAATCACAGATATGCCTTTCAAATGTATTAATGAATACAAGCTATTCACATCCCTCTGTCTTGGATGGGCTGAGTAGCGATGACGCCTACCTCAGCAGGCAAATAAGCCACTGCTGGCCATTTTATTAACACTGTCAAACAGCTGCATTTATTAGTAAAAACAAAGCGTACTCTACGAAAAATTGTGCATTTATTTATCCACTCAGACAGATTTAACATGATTAGCTGATTAACCAGTTTGATCCCATGACCTCATATTTGTTCATTATTCTTGTTTGTTTTTTGCTTATTAGTTACTTTTTGTTTTATGTCTGTATAAGGTAAAATTGATCTTAAATAAATAGTATTTAAAACATTTAAATCAAATAAATACAAGCTAAAAATCACGCTTTTCTCCATTGTGGCTCTGGGGCTATACTGGTCAGAGCCAAAATGGCGTTGTTTACCCTTTTAACAGGAAACCAATCAAATTCATGGAATTTTCTCTCTATCCAATCAAAATCAACATGGAGGGCGGGACTGGCGGGACTGGGAGGAGCTGTTTTTGGGAAAAATTATATTCTATTTTATTGATTTTCTTTACATTTACTGTACCCTTTTATTTCCTTCAAACAAAAAACATGCTACTCTGACTCCTGTAAGAATAGTTTTGCAGAAATAATTTTGAAAAGTTGGGAAGAGTAACAGTTCCAATGTGAGTGATTTATGTTGTAATGGTGTAACAGGTCGCCATCGAGTATGTTTTGTTTTGGAGCAATCAAGAGCATCTGTAATAGTTTAATTGCATGTGAGTCTGCCTTTATTGTTACAGAGTCCAAGTTTCTAATTATTTACGTTCAGATTATATTGTTTTATATTATTTATGTTTATTTTATTTTTATATAATTTATGTTTATATTATTTATATTAAGTTTATATTATTTTTGTGTTTAAGGCAGCATCCAGCAGTACAGGATCAGCATTGTCTGAGCAGTGAGCACCATGTTGGGCTGGAAAATAAACAGTATTACAAAATACTTTTTTTTTAATCCTGCACCTGACAAATAAGGTATGAAAAAACTAAAACTAAACTACAACTAAACTAAAACTAAGCCTTGTTGCAAAAATAAAAACTAAATAAATACTAGAATGCCCGCTCTAAAACTAATTAAAACTAAACTATAATGAGAAAAACAATGTCAAAACTAACTAAAACTAAACTATAATGACAAATCTAAAACTATTATAACCTTGGTGACAGACTCCAATGCTTGCCTCCCCTATTTCCTTTTAGATGGTCTCCCAGAGGATTTGTGTATTTAAGAGTATTTATTACACTCAAATTGTGGAATTGTGGAACTTTTTGGCATTGTTTGGCATTGGTGCTGTATTTTGCAAATGTTCTTTTTTTTCTCTCGAACCAATAGCCAACCCTTGTTAACAAGAGATTCATTTGTATCACATCATCTTGTAGTTTCAGACCTCAAATAGCCCTAATCTACAATAAACAGCACAGTCCTCACCACAGCAGTGAACTTCTTTTTTTTCTCCCTCACTAAACAAATACAGTGTACAGCCTTTTTTTTACCATGCCAAAACTTTTGTTTTGCTTTTTAGAAATTATTTTCCTTTATTTAAAAAAAAAAACTGATAGTATTAATCTGACAAAATTTGTGTTGATGGTTAACGTTTAATTCATAACATAATAAACTACTCTACAACTTTACAAATAAATACAATTCTTGATATGCGTTTCTTAATGTATGTTAACGTACTCCCTAGCTTTTCACTTAGGAGTATACTCACTTTTGTTGCCACCGGTTTAGACATTTTTGGCTGTGTGCAGAGTAAATGTACACTGCAATACAAGCTATACACTGACTAGTTTAAATTGTATAAAGGTGTAATTTCTTTGGTGTTGTCCCATAAAAAGATACAACAATATTTTATTGTATCTTTTTTTCAAAAACGTGAGGGTGTACTCACTTTTGTGAGATACTTTATGCTTGGGGTCATTGACTTGTTGGTATATGAATCTACAACCAATCCGATCCAGTTCAGAAGGGATTCGATGATGCAAGATGTTGTGGTAAACGTTCTTGTTCACAATACCGTAGATTTTCACTAATTTGCTGTAAACTAACATGCTGTTTCAGCAAATGGAACATCATACCATAATTGAATCTCCACCGTTTAACTATATTTTGACAACCTAATCAGGAAATTATAATGTGCTACATACTGGTTGAATGAAAATGATGCAGCTGTTGCATAAACATTAAATTGGTTTGTGGTCTAATAAATTTGTAAAGTACTGTAGGTATAAGTATTTTGCATATACCAAGATACCAAGACAAATTAAGAGTTTGAAAGCATTTAACCAGTTTTCTTAAATGTATAGATTTTATGGGATTAGAGTTTAATATTTGCTTATATTTTAGGACTTCTCAACAGCTCCAGGGCTGCAATTCTGTAGCTGCATCTAAGTGGTAAAAATACAAAACAGGATCTCAACATTAAAGTTGACATTTGAAGAAATGTGCGATCATCTGGCCTGGCATGCGCATTATGAGAGTTGACTGGTGTTTTTGAGGTGCCAGCAATAGAGGTATTTGTCTTAGAAACGTCCATCCAAGTGCAGTGTTACTGTAGGCCAGTGACAGTCCATTAGGGTCCATTACTTCATGTGCTTGCACTCTGAGACACAGACCATTTTTTGACTCCCAAGCTTTAAGCCACCTCCGTTTGTCAATGTATATGTTCTAAGGTATTCTGGCTGTCATTGGCTTTACATACACTGAGGTATTTTGTTAAGGATGATGGAGAAATAACAGAACATTAAAGTTGAATGCATAAAAGTGGGTGATTCATTGCAATAACTGGAATGTGCTGGCTAAAGTTCTTACCTCGAACATGTGTCCTTCAGACCTTCGGAACCCAGACGTTGACTAGCAGTGCCAACATGGTGACTTTGCCAAACCTGAAGGCCTGGACTTGGTACTGTGTGAGTGTCCAGTCACGCTATGACTACAACAAGAGCAGCAGCTTCACCTCACCCCACTGCATGCAGACCGAAGGTAACTGCCTCATTGAACTGCCTGTTGCTGGGAATATTATGGACTAGTCTGTACAGTTGTCTATACAGAGTCCTAAAGTATACATCCGCAAACTTAGTGTTACTGTTTTATCAACTGTGGGTAGGAATGTATTTTAATATTTGACCTGGCCCACAATGGGACTTTTGGGCCATTACCGATTTTAGAGGGAAAACATTCACAGAATGCCAAATGGAACCAAATACAATGAATTTTTGAGCCATAAAAAAAAGGTTTTGTATTGTGCACCACCCACCTAACCCTTGGAGGTCAAGTAAATTT
Organism: Serranus cabrilla; assembly: GCA_903364295.1. NCBI lineage: Eukaryota > Metazoa > Chordata > Actinopteri > Perciformes > Serranidae > Serranus > Serranus cabrilla. The sequence goes on from CAFUXE010000715.1 coordinate 338,224, forward strand.
TTAGAAACACCCTGACGTGCTTGTAGGTGCGAGTGCCATTTCAATGCTGCTTGCAGCTTTAATTAGGGATCCAAGCCCGAGGGGACGAGGGATCGCTCCCAACTGTGTCCTGAGGACCAGGAATTTACAGAATCATGTCACACATTAGATATTCTTACATGCACGTTTTCCTTGAGTTCAGTTGAATTTCGTAATTTAGGCCATGCCCATTTCCCCATAAAAATTAATTTTTTCAAAATTGCAGGTGTATTTACTTTTTCAAACTATTTTAAGGCACAGAGTCCGATCTGCATGAAATTCAGTATATACAATCTGTTGTATCTCGAGACTAACCGACATTTTGATAGTCCAAACAATACCCAAATTATAGAGGAACAACTTCCTGTGTGTTCTTCCAATTTCCAATTTGACACATGTCCACCAGCAGGTGGCAACATTATCAAGGCAAAAGCATTTTGTCCTGTAACTTGTGAATTGTTCAATGAATTTTTTCATACTCCTTCAAGGCACAATCTCCATGACTGCAGTATAGAGAATCTGTGGCACCCCATGACTGAGCAATATAAAAATCATTTTGATAATCCAAATGCCCAAGTTATAAAGGAATAACTTCCTCTCAGTTGCAGTAAAACAGGAAGTCATGCATATATTGGCAACAATTACTCCAATTAACATGAAAACCCTCCCAACCTGTGTCTTGAAGGCCCGACTCGCATTGCTTCCGCGGGGCACGGCGTCCGACTTGCGCCCGTTGATACCTACTTGCGGGTCTAGTTATTTATTGTTTTCTCTATGTTCCTGAATACAATTTATATAACAAATAAAACAAGGCTATTACATCCATTCTATCCCATCCCAAAGTAGGCTAGCATAAAAATTTTAGGATTACCTCCTGGTTACACTCACTCACTCACTCGCTCACTCACACACACAGCTCATTTTCTATAACAAACTGTATTTGTGATATAGAAAATGAGCAGATGGTGAGATTATATATTTTTTAATTTCTGATTTTAAGTATGCCATCCTGTCACAGTAGAGGAGGGAGGGAGCCTATCTGAAGACTGTTGTCATTGAGAAAGTTCAATGAGCATACCTGGTAGCGTATTGCCAAATAAATTAGAAGTCTACAATTACAACTGACGTTACTGTTTGAGTCTGTTGAACTTTATGCCTACCAGAACAACATTTGGATGACATTTGTAGACTACTGTGACAATATGTTATCCTATTTCTACATTATTAGCAAAAGGTTTGAAGCTATTAATTGTTAGTTGGCAGATTTCCATTTTCTTAATAGCTAAAGCTGATAGACCTTATTTACCAACAGTAGTGTCAAACAGTCAAAAAAGTGCATCTGTGTTAACATAAAATGAAAATCAACGGTATACTCATAATGTATTTGGCCACATACCTAATTTCTGCCTCACAGTAATTAATCATCCTTTCACTCACTCACGCTGACTGTTCCTATATGTGTATGTACAATGTGCGTCCATGCAGAGGCAGAAAACCAAGAGGGTAAATGGCATGGCCTGGGAGCGCCAATACTCCTGATTTGATATTTTCATTCAGTCAGTATCTGTTCCACAAGGCAGACTCAGTGCTCAGACAATTGTTAACCAACCAGAATATGTTTCAGTTCAAAATACTTTCAGCTAAACATTGAAAAAAAAAAGGTCAAAACAAAATGTTGTAATTTAAAAAATGTTTCTTGTATGGTGGACAGCTAAGAACCCCTCACAACACAGAAAAATTGATAATTAATCACAGAATACATTTAATGTCAGATTTATCATTGTGGATGTATTTTTCCAAAAAGACAGTTTAAAGCTGTATTGTCAATCTTTGAACAGGATAAGATCGCACTAGAGCCCTCATGTGCAGTGTTCCAGGGATATGCAACCTTTGTATTTACTGTATATACAGGATTGTTAACTTCTATAATGTCAAGTAAGTCATGTCAATTTTTTCGTCAGTTCTGTTCAAAGTAGATGGTCAGCCAGATTTGCGCATGAAGCTTGGCTAGAAAAGCTTTTTTGAAATGATGTTAACCTTACGTCCCATCACAATCATTTTTCACTTTTCCAATTGAACAACTGCAGGTTGCCTTCAACTTCTTAAAACATAGAGTTCACTTGGCCTGGCATTGTCAAGTTTTTTTTTTTAACATTGGGTTACTATTGTAGCTGGGTGTAGCTAGTCAGGCACCTCAACCAAAGAGCCCCTAAATTCAAAGCATTGATCTTGACGGTTAATCTTACATGATTGATTAACAAAGATCGGCTAGCGTTTTGAAAAATCCCAATTAGTCGACATTGTACATACAATTTACATTACTTTTTAAACTACATCACCATCTTTAGAGAAGTAGTAGCACAAGCTACTTCCTGTTCATTGTCGCTTTTCAGCCATTAGTGGCCAAGGTCACCATTTCTAAATCATCTTATTAATGATTCTAATAATTATTATTATCAATATAATAACAATTATAATTATAAATCTGAATAATGACATAGACACAGATACTGATATGTCTATTACGCCAATATCAGTTGACCAATATGTTGGTCTCACGAGAGTTAATATGCTCTTATCTAATTTTACAAATTGCCAATGCATGATTTTCAACACCAGTAATTAAAAACAAAAATAGTTATTGAATTTAATGTTTAGAGTCAGTTTTGTTCAGTCATTGTAATTTTTAAGTCATGGTGTGATACATATTGATTTTAAAAATATTTATATTAATGTCAAAATAATTGAATCATTCCATCCAGCCCTACCCTCACAGATCCTGCTTTTAAATTGACTGTGAACTGTTAGCAACAGAGCTAAGCTAATTAGAAAAGCACTTGGAGAGTGCAGACCTCCGCCAAAGCAATAGGGTCAGTTACGCAATACCAAACTGCACACTTGAAGGATTATATTGAAAGCATGTATTTTGGGAGTACACTGGCATTTAAACAATCCACTAGATGGCGGCAGTGAGTGAAGGCAATATGGTCACTGACGCAATAATATAAATTTGCAATATAAATTCCAGATGGTGTTCCGGATCACTGACCATAATCTAATCATCTGTTCCTTGTCCCAATACACACGTCTGAAAATTTTATCTAAATCTGGCAGTACTTTTTGAGTTATTTTGTACACAAACAAACAAACAGACAAACCCAGGCAAAAACATGACCTCCTTGGCCGAAGTTAAAAGCTTACTTACCATTTTCAGTGCTTCTAGCTCATCACCCAACCTCTGTAGTTGCATGTGTAATAGGAATAGACTTGAAATGTTACAATAAGTTCCAGCTCTCTGTTATGTGAGTAAGTGAACTGCAATCTGATACCTGTCTAGACTGGTGACTTTTTTTAATAGAGGAACATCAGACACATGTGAGATTCACTACTGAAAAGCATCATTTGTGTGTTTCACTTAAACAGGTGACATTCCATGGTGGCAGATCTTTGGGTACTTTCTGGGCTCATTGTTGATCTGCTTCCTGGTTGTACTGTTCTTGGTCTGCGGCTCCTTTTGGTCCTTTAAAACTCTGAAGGCAACGTTCTACCCCTCCATCCAGATGCCTACACATTTCCAGGTATGCAGCCAGAGCATGCCACAGTCTTACTTGGGTTTAGAGATATATTGTTTTGTCAGAACATTTATTGTCAAAAATTAAGTTTAATAATTTACAGCAGGAGGCTTTTCTGGTGGTGAAAGACCATAGAGCTTGCCTATAAATACAGCAACTGACTGAATAGACTGTTGTTCACTTGAAAGCAATTCATTTTAATTTTGGTGGTAAAAAAGTGTTTCTAGGTACATTTTTTGTGTTCAGTTCCGCCTAAGTCAAGTCAGTTTCTCTTCTCTCCCATTCCTCTTCCTCACCGTCGTCCTGCCTCTAGTATCTCTGCGACTCTTCTGGGTCTGACATTCCTCGGCTCCTCACCCCAGATTCAGAGTCAGCGTTGTTGTGTGATAAGGTGACCGTCTGTCCAGAACCCACAGTCATTGAAATCCACAGCCCTCTCCCTGATATTCTACCAGCTCCCCCATCGTGCCTGGAGCCGGACAGCAGGTATGGCACCTTTGATGCTACATCGTGTGATATGTTTCAAAGGTTTTTTAGTTTTATGGCACTTAAAGACTTTCTTGTATGCACGTGAATTAAAAAAAATTACCTTTCCCGTTATGTCTCCAGTGGCAGACACAGTCGACAAGAAAGCGGCAGCAGCGGAGACTCTGGAATGTACTCCACGGGGGGCAGCTCCAACCTGCAGCAGCCCAACAGCATTCAGTCGTCTGTTAGGGCTGAAGACACTGGGCAGGGTCCCTTTAATTTGGAGCAGGTGAAGATGCTGGACATGGCACCAGTGCTCAAGACTCAATCTCTGGTCGCAGATGAGGGCATTGTAGACATGTGTGTGTGAGGGCATGCACGCCAAGAGATGTTTGTCATGTCTGTGATAACATTTTAAAAAGTGTAAAAATTCTTTTAGAAAACACAAGATGATGATTTACAGACACAAAAGGAACAAAACCGATCTGCTGTGATTTCAGTCCATGTTCAACTCCTACCTTATTAAGGAAGAATGTGGTCTTCAATCTCAACCCAGCCACTGTCTTATCTTCATGCTGCGAGTGCTTGAGAAGGCCCCTCCAATCTTATAAACTGTGGTTGAGAAGGTTGGAGCATTTCTGTGTAACTGTCTGCAGTAATAATGTGTTATTTAAATTTCTTTTACTGTCCTGTTGCTTTTGTAAGTGCATAGCATAAAGAGTTTTAAGTTGCTAATTAGCTGATGAGGCGACTTCAAGGCATACAATTCACACCAGCAGTGGATGTGGATGCAACTGCTGTAGTTGGAAGAGGCTTTAAATTGAGCTCTTTTCTGTCTTGCACCTACAGAAAACATCAGTGATTTATTTTTCTTTCCTTTTTTTCATAAAATGTGATGATGTTAGTAGAAAACAGGAGCACATCCAGGCACCTGCTGTTCTGCAGTAAATCCTGCTTATTAAGGTTTTAATGTTCAGTTTTTGTCCTGCTGTTTTAAAGAGCTGCAGGAACAGCAGCTGGAGGCTGACATCCGTGTAGCTGTTGAACTGTATTGTGTTACGAACGGGCATTTTTTATTTTTCCTTTACTGATGTAAGAGGGTAGTAGAAGCAAGTCAATAACACCAATGGCAGTGCTGGTCAGTGCCAGTTAAGTTTTATTTTTAAGTGTTGTATTGTTTAACATTTGCTATAATATCTGTGTTTAGAAAAACTAGAGAAATGTACTATAACAGGGCAGTTTGGCCTCAATGCAAAACTGCTAACTTGCTGAAATTCCTCTACGTCATCTTTTTCATCAAACTAGCAAATACATTTTTAATTTAAAAGTTATCCATAGTGACTAATATGAATGCAAAGGTTTTGGTGCATGTTGTGCATTAGGCTTGTACCAATTTTTAACATAAGCGTGTGAATACATTTCTGTTCAAACCTTGATGATTCTTATAGAATCTTGCTGCCTTATTTGATTAATTTGCTCTTATGACATGTCATATGTAACTAATGTAATTTCCACAAATTTGAAATTGGAGCTTTATTATTTCAACCTCTGTTCATCTTTCATTTTTGTTTTTATGTTTTGAGGGCGAAACATGGTTTTACACACTTTACAGTTCTATGTAAAGCCAGAGCTTTTTCTGGATGTTTTTATTGTCACACATTCACCTGTGTCAACAAAGAGAAAGATGCTTTGCAGACATTTTCTGTGAATAGATATATCAAGGGACACACGGTGATGTAGTGGTTAGCACGAGGGCAAGAGTGTTGCCGGGTCAATCCCGGCCTGCGGCCCTTCTGTGTGGAGTTTGCATGTTCTCCCCGTGTCGGCAGGGTCTTCTCCGGGTTCTCCGGCTTCCATGCAAGTTTTTTTTAGGTTTAGTTGGTGACTCAAAATTGCCTGTAGGTGTGAGTGAGGATATGAATGGTTGTCTGTCTATATGTGCCCTGCGATAGACTGGCGTCCTGTCCAGGGTGTACCCTGCCTCTTGCAGCTGAGATTGGCTCCAGCTCCCCGGATAAGCGGTAATGGAAATGAATGAATAGATACATCAAAAAGAGGCTTGTGTGTATACTTGTGCAGTTATTTTTTTAACATCTCCATCTTCATCTGCTTAATAACAACAAATTGCCTTTTCCTGAATACGCAGTGTTGCGATGTATGGGTGACATTTTGAGGCAGAAGAACACAAAAGGAACAAATCAAGCTGATGTCAGAAAATAAAGTGAAAAATGTCCATGAAAAACACACAATATTTAATAATTAAATTAAACTCTCCATGTCTTTCAGAGCTTGTAAAAACTGTTCGGTCACATTTTGATTTAATTTCCTGATGCGTGATCCAGTTTGACTTCATCCTACATTGCAATTTCCAATCTGCATTGCCTCAATATCTTGACCATCATCACTGTCTGTTGCAACTTGAAATTGTATATACACGTATTGTTAAGCAGTGTTGTAGTGACTGTAAATGGCAGTGTTGCTTTAAATGTACTACTCTGGTCTCACATCCACCAACTATTGCATCTAAAGAACTCATGTTAATGGACAATAAATCAATCAAACAATCATAAATTGTCAAAATAAAATAAATCACCTCTGATACCAAACCTTGGTCTAAATAAGTGTGACTTTACTGAGAGAAGGTTATTTTGCACATGCTGAACTCCTTCCTGGCAAAACCTGCCACATAATTCAAGATGTTTGGAATTAAAGTTGTAATGTGGCTGTCATTTTGCCCATCTGCTATTACCTGCATAACTGTTGTTATATTATGATTAATTAAATCCCTTGGACTCCTGCGTCGTCCTCGCTATGTGCACAGAGCAGCCCGACGCAAGTTTGTTTACTCCAACAATGCTTTCCCGCATTTTCTGTCTGACCAGTGCACTGTTGCACAGCTACGACGTTAACACAACAAATCGCACATGCACACCCGCAACCTGAGACAGCTCCTCTGTGTTGACAACATCATCGACTACCCCACATCTGCCTCAGCATCCTCTGATAACACTGCATCTTTCTTGTTACAAAATACACACTAACTCAACAATAAAGCACTGCTCATCCATGACATCCTCATTGACAGGAACATTGACTTTCTCTGTTTCACCGAAACCTGGCAAAACCCACAGGACTTCCTGGCACTCAACCAAGCCACTCCCCCTGGATATGTTTATATTCATTAACCCCACTCTTTGGGCCAGGGTGGTGGGCTGGTGATACATAAAGCCAATTTCCAAAGCACTCCCAGTCCACTATATCACCTCCACAGCTCCAGGTCATCCTCATCTACCAAAACCCTGTCCGTCTCTTTCACCAGCCCAGTCCCCTGGTTCACCGATGAATTTCGGGCTATGAAGGCCTCTGGTCAGCTGAAGAAAACTGGCCTCACTATCCACCTGGAGGCTTACAAAAATCACGCACGGACTTACATAGAAGCTCTCTCACAAACTAGAATGAAAGACTGAAACCAGAATGATAAGTTGCGATTCTAGAATGCTAAATGAGTTCAGGTCAAGAATGTTGTAGTTCTACAATGCTAAACAATTTAAGTTCCAGAAAAATAAGTTGGAGTTCCAGAATGATAAATTGGAGTTCTGGCATGCAAGCATTAGTTCACTTCTTCTAGAATGTTAGAGTTCTAGAAAGCTAAATGAGTTTAATTCCTGAATAATAAATTGGAGTTCTGTAAGGCTAAATTACTTAATTCCCAAAATAATAAATTTGAGTTCTATGATGCCAAATGAGTTCTCTTTAGGAAAAGAAATAGTGAAGAGTTAGAGTCTGTTTTGGAAAAGAAAAAGTAAAGAGTTAAAGTCTCTTAA
>CAFUXE010000715.1:346910-362151 GCA_903364295.1 Serranus cabrilla
CGGTACAGAGAAGTGTGTGTGTGCCTGGTGCTGCATTGATAACTTGTATTTGTTTGACCAGTCCTGCCGGTGAAATAATAAAAGTGAACTCGCGTTTCTACACCCTACTGTCCCGGCCTGAGTGGTGTAACAATTTGGAGGTCCCACCGAGATCATAAAGAATGTTACTTCACGGCGAAGGACTTGTCAACGCGGAAAAACGCGGTAACATCGGAAACGTGCCAGAGCGGTAGCTAGCTTGTGAGCTAACAGTTAAAGTGTAGTGCAGCTAGTACGACTCTGTCTCGTTTTGTTGTTTTATCAAGTGTTGAGCGCTTCAAGCAAGATGTCGGAGCACCGAGAAGAGTTTTTGTTAGAAATCGAAACTAAATTGCATGGACTAACTGTGAAAGAGCTGCACAGAGTTTGTGAGTGCTGCAAAATTGCTGGCAAAGACTCCGAGGACATTAAAAATAAAACTCGCCGTGCACTGGTTAAGCACATTGTAAAGTTTTGTGAACGTGAGGAATTTCTGGAGAAGGAAGACAAAGGCATGTCCGTGCTTTTGGAACTGAATGACACACTCGACACTCTGCGAAAGAGCTCGGCGGAGATCGACGGCGCGGGAACAGCGCAACTTGACTCTTCACCTGCTGACGGGGTGGAGGAGGAGGAGGCAGCTCACCCGGCACCGCTCCCGTCTGGAGGACGATGGGGAGACCGGACGCCGCTCGAGCCGTCGCCGGAGCAGCAACACGTCCGGGACACAGTGCGGGACGAGGGAACCCAAAGCAGAGGCAGAGACTCCATTAGCAACAACGTCTGGTCTTCAAATGCTTTCAGGAAGGACTTCAGGATAAACGGATATGTGGGTGAGTCCACATCAAAAGAAACTTTGAGCTTTAGCAGCTTGGAACATCAGATTGAAAGTGGTCTAAAGCTATCTAGAGGGGAAAATAGATCTCACCTTAACCACTCGCAGACAGATATTAAGGACCCACTATGCAGAGAAGGATGCAACTGTATTGTACCAACAACTGACGAAAGCTGTAAAGGGGCCTGGGGAAACTGCACTTGCCTTTTTGGTCCGAGTACTTGATCTGCAGCAAAAGGTCCTGTTCGCATCAGAACGTGCTCAATCTGGCCTGAAATATAACAAGGAGCTAGTTCATAGCCAGTGTTTTCAGTCTATCATGATAGGCTTGTCAAATGATAACATAAGAGCAGAAATGAGAATGTATCTGCAGGATGAAAACAGCAGTGATGAACTGCTTCTGCAAAAAATGCAAACGGCCCAGTACAATGAGAATGAGAGAGTCCAAAAGATGAAAACCACAAATAAAGCCACTTATAGGGCAAATCTGAGCACATTAGAGAGAGGTGAGGATGAGAATGACCCATCGACAACCACAGTCTTAGCTAAACCTAACAAGCCTGTTAAAGAGAATCCCCTGTTTGCAAAAATGGAGGAGAGCAATACCGCAATTAGGGAACTCACAGGCCAAGTAGCAAGTCTTGTACAAACTGTCCAATATGGGAGAAAAACTGTTGATGATGACCAAGCCAAGGGTCCAGCCAATGCATTTAAGAGACCAAGGAGACGATGTGTAGTGTGTCAGCAGGACAAAAAGGACTGCAACCATTGCTTCAAGTGTGGCAGTCATACACATTGGGCAAGAGGGTGCAGAGCAGGGGAAGAACGGAAGCCGTCGGGAAACCAGTAGAGGTTGTGACAAAGGGACGTGCCATGACCTCACAAGTAAAGTCCCAAAATGAGCCAAAACTGAACCCTCAAACAGAGCCTGTAAACCTGTGCGCAGTAAAGGGGGAAGGAAAACAAATGCCTGCTCATCGCCCCTCAGTACCCTTAAGGTCAAATGTTAAGCTTAAAGGAGACCAACTGTCTTACTCACACAAACCTTATACAAGACGCAAGCAAGTTGCACAGCTGGTAGGCAAAAAGTGTCTTGTCTGGTGCAAAATGAACAGCGTTAAGACTCGAGCCCTGTGGGACACAGGAGCACAAGTGTCCATCATGAGTGAGAAATGGAAATCCCAGAACTTACCTGATGCAAGAATCCGCCCCATCAGTGACCTGCTAAAAGAGGATGAACTGCTGGACCTAAGAGCAGCAAATGGCTCTGAAATACCCTTTCAGGGTTGGGTACCAGTTAGTTTCAGTTTGTGTGATCCAAAAGCTAAAAAGGCAAGGTCTGACGAAATATTAGTTCCAGCTCTAGTGAGCAAGGATATAGTTCAGAGGCCCATAATAGGGTTTAATGCCATTGAGGAGATGTTGATAGACAGAGAGGACCAGGTTCAGCCTAGTGAAAAAGTAGCTTTACTCAGAAATTCACTAAAACTAGGATCAGGGAAGGCAGAAGCATTGTTAAACCTCATTCAGGGAGCTACAAATGGCAATGTTACTTACCCTGTCCATACAGGACGCACATCTGTCGTAGTTCCAGGGGGACAACTGAAGTGTATCACCTGCCCTGTCAGAACAGATCTTAAAGTGAAAACTGAAATGCTCTTTGAACCAGAGGGAAACCTGTCATTAGATGAAGGACTCAAAATCACCTGTCAGTTGATAAATGTTTCCTGCCCCTCACGTAAAGTACACATTTATGTGAGAAATACCACACAACATGACATCACAATGCCAAGCAAAACTATGATAGGGAGCATACAGAGGATAACAGACTGTAATCCAGTGTACTCAGAGGAACACCAGGTTAATTTGGTAAATGCTGAAACTTCTGAGGCCCCATTGTGCTTTACCACAGAATCGTCTCAAAGCAATCCCAAGACAAACAGTGGGATCCACCTGTCAATGTGGACCACTTGTCCAGTGAACTACAAGTGGTGGTCAAACAAATGCTCAGGGAGGAATCAGGGGTATTTGCTAGACACAAGGATGATATAGGGTCCATAAAAAACTTAGAAATGGACATTAAGCTAACTGATGAGGTCCCAGTAGCCAAAACATATAATGCCATACCTCGGCCATTGTATGATGAGGTAAAGAACCACATCCAGGACTTGTTAAACAAAGGCTTTATCGGTAAATCCACCTCCCCATATGCAGCTGCAGTGGTTTGCGTGAGGAAAAGAGACGGAAGCCTAAGACTGTGCATTGACTACAGGCGGCTTAACAAAAAGACAATTCCGGATAGGCACCCCATACCACGCATACAGGAGATACTTGATGGTCTTGGTGGAAATGCTTGGTTCAGTGTACTGGACCAAGGCAAAGCTTTTCATCAAGGGGGCGTCAGTGAGGAGTCGAAGAAACTGACAGCCTTTTCAACACCATGGGGGCTCTATGAGTGGAACAGGATTCCATTTGGCCTCACAAACGCACCCTCAGCTTTCCAGCGTAGTATGGAAGAGAGTTTGGAAGATCTTAGAGACAAAATATGCATTCCATACTTAGATGATGTCCTGGTCTATAGTAAAACATTTGCACAACATGTTGAGGATGTGAGATCTGTCCTTAAACGACAGCAAGCTTGGGGAATAAAACTGAGGCCTGACAAGTGTGACCTTTTTAAAAATGAGGTACGCTATATAGGCAAAGTGATTTCAGCTGAAGGCTACAAGATGGATAATAAGGAAATAGCAGCTGTGCAAGCGCTCAAGACAAAACCACCTACAAACATCAAAGAGCTGCGCAAACTGTTAGGCTTCCTTGGTTACTATAGAAGCTATGTGCAAGATTTCTCTCGTCATGCAAAATGCCTGTATGACCTACTCTCAACAGATATAACACTAAATCCTGAGTCCAAGTCCACCTCTCGTTCAGTAGGAGCAGGACAGCTCCCTCCACATCAGAAAGTTGTGTGGAATGACACTCACCAGAATGCTCTGAACTACTTAGTTGATGTCCTGACAAACCCACCTGTAATAGCTTACCCAAGGTTTGAAGATCCCTTCATTCTGCACGTAGACGCTTCAGAACAAGGACTGGGAGCAGTCTTGTATCAGAGGCAGGAAGGCAGACTTAGAGTTGTTGGCTATGGCTCACGAACATTGACACCAGCAGAAAAGAACTAACGCTTACACTCAGGGAAGCTAGAGTTTTTAGCACTCAAATGGGCTGTCACATACAGGTTTAGAGACTATTTATTCTACGCTCCCTCTGTAGTAGTCTATAGTGATAATAACCCTGTCACTTATGTCTTAAGTACAGCTAAACTGAATGCGACCGGACATTGTTGGGTGTCTGAACTTGCCGACTTCAACATAACCCTGAAGTACCGTCCAGGAAAAACAAATACGGACGCAGATTTCCTGTCTCGTACACCTGTGAGTATGGACTCTTATATGAGTGAGTGCACAGAGGAGTGTTCCCTGGAAGTTTTAAGTGCAGTATTTAATGCAGTGGAAACACAGAAACAACATGACATGGACTGGATCTCAGCCATTACCTGCACCCCACACATTCAGGAGTTAGTTGCAGACAGTCAGTCAGACATAAAAATCACGCCACAAGAGTTACTACATGCACAGTTGCAAGACCCTGTCATATCCCATGTACGCCTGCTGAGACAGGCTGGGGAGAAACCAGACAGGAGGTTAAAGAAGATGGAAGCTGCAAAAACTAAGCAACTGTTACATGAATGGAAAAGACTGTACATTTCTGAAGAGGGCCTGTTGAAGCGCAAAACGTCAACTTGTACCCAAATTGTGCTGCCAGAAAAATTCAAAGAACTTGTGTACAAATACCTTCACTGTGAAATGGGACACTTGGGGGTAGAACGTGTCCTGCACCTGGCTAGGCAGAGATTTTATTGGCCTGGGATGCAAAAGGACATTGAGTTTTTCATAACCCAAGTTTAACCCAAACCTGCTGTGCATAGGAGAGTGCCAATGTGTCATGTGCCTGCAACAGCACCATTTGAAATGGTTTCAATAGACTATCTTCACCTTGAAAAAAGCAGGGGAGGGTATGAGTATATTTTGGTGATTATTGACAACTTCACTAAATTTTCCCAAGCCTACCCAACCCGTAACAAATCTGGGAAAACAGCAGCAGAAAAAATCTTCAATGATTTTTCTCTCAAATTTGGTTTTCCGGCGAAAATACACCACGATCAAGGCAAAGAATTTGAAAACCAGTTATTCAGACAGCTACAAAAACACTCCAGCATAGCAAACTCAAGAACAACCCCCTATCATCCACAAGGGAATCCAGCAGAAAGGTTCAATCGTACCTTGTTATCTATGCTGCGGACCTTGGATGAAGACAAAAAGGGAAATTGGAGTGACTATGTGAGTAAAGTTGTACATGCTTACAACTGCACAACCAGTGAGGCAACAGGATATTCTCCCTTCTACTTGCTTTTTGGTAGAAATCCCCGTTTGCCAATTGATTTGATCTTTGGACTAAATGATGAGGGAAGATATAGTTCATATCAGGAATATGCTCAAAAATGGCAGCAGCAAATGAAAGAAGCATATGACATTGCTTCCAAAATCATCAAAAAGACCACAGCAAGAGGAAAAACGTATTATGACCAGAAGAGACAAAGTTCAGTACTGTCCCCAGGTGACAGAGTGCTTGTAAGAAACATGTCAGAGCGTGGAGGTCCAGGAAAATTACGCTCATATTGGGAGGACCAAATACATATTGTGGTCTCCCAAAAGGGGAAAGACAGCCCTGTTTATGAGGTGAAACCGGAACGCGGCACAGGGAGAGACAGAATCCTCCACCGCAACATGTTGATGCCATGTAATGCTTTGCCACTTCAGAACCCAGCACAAAACACAGTGGGAGGACAAAATTCTCATGCTAAAAAAAGGAAACAAAAAGAGAACACTCCAAACCAAACATCAGAGGACTCAGAGAGTTCAGATGAGGAGGAACATTACTGGGCTCATAGATTGAGGCACCACCAGCAACAGACTGTAGGACCAAGTGTTCCCATTACTCCGGAGACAATATCTCATTCTGACCTTCATGCTGAAGCAGTGGAGTTCAGGATGGAAGCTCCAGTGGAAATGCTTCTTGACAGTAATGTAACAGAAAATGTGGCAACTGGACATGATGCTCAAGAGGTCACACAACCTGATCAACCTGAAGAACCATCTGGCGAAACGGAGCCAGAGCCTGCTGAAACACAACCACGCAGATCACAGAGAGAAAGGCATCCTAGAGAGACACTGACATGAAACTTTAGGTCAACCCACTCATCGTGTGGTAGGACTTCAGACTAACCCATTCTATGTCAGTACACTGACACCAGTATATGGACAATACGGAGTGCCTTGGATACCACCACAGATGTTTGGAACACATCTGGTGTATCCTACTCTTGTTCCTGCAGGATATGACTGAAAAGACTGTTAATGGTTTCACCATGGACTGTAGCAGATTATTCTGTGGAAAATTGGACATAGTAACATGGACTGTTTGTGAATTGAGTAGTTGCTGTCCATTAAAGTTGTCATGGAAAAATAAGGACTGAGATTTAAGAAGGAAAAAGAACAGCTGAATGTAAAGTGAACATGGAGCTGCCTATTGTGATTGAATTGTGTTTAGGCTAAACTAGTTTACAGTAAGGAAAAAGTGGGTTAGGTGACTAAAAAGAGGTTCGTCATAAATTGTTTAATTTGTGGTTATGTTATGGCATAGAAATAATGTAAATGGAATGTTTTTGGTATAGGTATGAGTCAAAAGTTTCCATGGAGTGTATTGTGAAATGATTTAGAGCATTAATGTAATACTGTACTATTGCTACAACTGCTAATAGTTAGGCTTTTCTTTACTGACTTTAGTCTGAAAGACTTTACTGTAGAGCTATTCAAAAGTGGAGTGTGATGAGATCACGTGGTATGCAGTAGTAACGTACTCTGAGGGTAAGGCCTGGTAAAATACACTCAATACTATTTTCTTTGTTTCTAACTTTCAAAAGAAAGCTATTGCCAATAAGTCACATGATATGCTAAAATAAGAATATTATCTTTAATGTTACAGTTATGAGTTGAGTATGTGTATTACACCCCTTAACAAGGTTTGCACCAAGGCTGATGTTGAGGACAACATCAATTTTGCAGGGGAGGATTGTGACACCTAGAAAGATATTGTTGGTGTATTGTTTGGCACAATCATAAAACATGTATTCACCCTTGATGCAATTTGCTAAGTTGAAACTTCCAGTTATTTGGTTCAAGTATAATTACACTCCCCCAGTAGGGGGCAGTACAAAGAGGTGTGTAATGGAATTAATGCCAGGTAGAAGAAGTCCTGTTTCTTCTTCTGTTGTTTTTGTTCTGGAGGACTGAGCGCGGTACAGAGAAGTGTGTGTGTGCCTGGTGCTGCATTGATAACTTGTATTTGTTTGACCAGTCCTGCCGGTGAAATAATAAAAGTGAACTCGCGTTTCTACACCCTACTGTCCCGGCCTGAGTGGTGTAACATTAACAATGGCCAAAACTGATTGTCCGATAGTAGGCAACACCTTTTTGAAAAAATGAGGAGGGATGGCGTCTCCTGGAGACCTGATGGTTTAGTATATGAAACCAGGTCTATTAAGCACTCCAGAGTCACAGGCTCAAACTCATGAAACACAGCCAGTAGAGGTGCAGAGACAGAGGGATCAGGGGCAGGATGTGAGATAAGAGCCCTTGCATTAACAACTTTTTCAATGAAAAAGAGTAAAAAACCTATTACACATTTCAGGAGATGCTTCAATATCAACAGAACGTGGGGCATTTATAACAGAGACGATTGTGTTGAGTAGCACACATGGGTAATCACGGTTGTCTTCAATGAGCTCAGCCAAGTGCTCTCTTTTGGCTTCTTTAACAATGTTTTGATAACGGCGCCAGCAGTCCTTCAAGATCTGTAAAGAGACTTGCAGCCTTTCTTTCTTCCATCTCCGTTTGGCTCTGCGGCACTCTTGTCTGGCCACACGTTTTTTTGTTAAATCAGGGCTCAGGTTTAGATCTTGGTTGCACAGTTTTTAATGGGCCCACAGAGTCTAGTATGTCTCGGCAGGACGTGTGAAACCAGGAACTGAGTTCCTCCATCAGAGGGGACACTAAGCTGGTCAAAAACAGCTGGGAAGTGACCCACTGAATTGGAGTTAAGAATCCGATGGCACCGAGCAGGAACACAAGAATTATCCTCGACACAGGATAAACCAGCTTCAAATAATATAGGCCTATGATCAGACACCAGTGTCACATATCTCCAGTTTTGATACGCACAAGCCATATGACAGGACGAGATCCAACGTATGTCTGTGTTCATGCGTGGGACCACTTACCCACTGAACCAAATTGAAAGAGTCAGTTAGGCTTAAAAAGTCCTTCACCAAAGACTTATCAGGACAGCATACATGGACATTAAAATCGCCAACAAAAAGGACACGGTCATAATTTGGCATAATTTCTGCCAGCAGATTCGAGAATTCATTCACAAAGTCTTTGTTGTATTTGGGGGGTCTGTAAATGATAGCGCACAGTACTGGGTCGCAGCGACCTACTTCAAATAAGATTGTCTCAAAGCTGGAAAAATACGTCGATATAGCGTGCTGCTTACATTTAAACCCATTTCGATAAACAGTTGCTGTTCCTCCTCCTCGACCCGACATCCGTGGGGAGTTGAAATATGAACAGTCAGGCGGCAAAAGTTCAACAAGAGTACTGCACTCACCAGTATCTATCCAGGTTTCTGTCACGCAAAGAAAATCCAGGCCTCTGGTGTTGAAGAAATCCCTCAGAATAAAAGTTTTGTTCGCCAATGCAGACAATGGATTGCTAATTATGCTGAAATAGCACTACCACTCCAAAATATTATATATGACCAACCTATGGCGGCTCAGGATAAATTAACATGGTCTCAGGAAGCTAATGATGATTTTATTAGACTTAAACAAGTTCTAGTGAGCTCTTCAGTTTTAGCTTTCCCAGATTACTCAAAGCCGTTTGTACAGACTTGTGATGCGAGAAATGGTTTTATGACTAGCGTTTTACCACAACCATTTGGTGGAAAACAGTGACCTATTGCATATTATTCATCTAAACTTGATAACATCACAAAAGCTATGCCACCTTGTTTGCAGGCAGTACAGGCAGCTGCACTCAGTGTGCAGAGTTCTGCTTCTATAGTGTTATATCATCCATTGACACTTATGGTGTCACATGCAGTCTCAGTTCTTCTAATGCAGAACAAGATAGCTTTTATGTCACCAGCGTTGTATGACTATTTTACTATCACAGCCACATCTCATTATAGAGAGATTCACTATATTAAACACATCAACCCTGCTGCCAAACGAAATAGATGGAATACCACGATTGTATAGGATAAACTAGTGCTACAGTACTGCCAAGACCACATCTCACCGATGTACCACTTAATATTGCTGATATTGTGATGTTTGTAGATGGCTCATGTAAGAAGAATCCAGACGGAACAAATGTCAGTGGATATGCTGTAGTAACATCCAACAAGGTTTAAAAGTCAAGCTCCTTACCATCGCATTTCTCTGCACAGGCAGCAGAACTTGTTGCACTTAAATAGGAAGAAAAAAAGATATTACTGTGTACACAGATAGCCAGTATGCATTCTCGACACTTTACGTGTTTGCACAACAGTGGAAAAATAGTGGCATGGTAACGTCCACAGGAAAAGCTGTTACACATAAAGATCTAATTGCGCACTTATTAGACGACATTCAGCTATCAAGCAAAGTTGCAATACGTAAGTATGCTGCACACACTACAGGTAAAGACTTTGTTTCAATGGGGAATCGGAAGGTGGACGAGGAAGCAAAATGGGCGACTGCTTCTCAGCAAAAGGTAGATGACATTTACACCACTGAGAACACGCAGACAGAAAAAGGAATTTGGGAGAGCTAAGAAGGAAAGCCTATATTACCAAAAAAAAGAAAACATTTTTTTTGATTTGCTGCAATTTTGAGTCAAGGGATTACCCATGTCTCAACAGGACGGATGGTATCCACAATAGAGAACATATTTACTACATATGGATTTCAAAACTACTCAAAACATTTTTGTGCCTCATAATTGATATACTCGAAGTTCAATGCTCAAGGTAGATTACGTCCAAAAACAGGTGAATTCCCAGAAGTAACTTTCCCATTTCAATGTATCCGTATGGATTTTATTGAATTAAATAGATACGAAGGGAGATGATACTGAATTGACACAATTGTAGACTACATATCAAAAATGATGAAGAATAAGAGTGTTATGTCTACAGTATCTTCTCCAATAGATCCAGCACCAACAGGAGGGCCAATAAACCCAGGAAATTGGGTGTTCATCAAAGTCTTGAGGCGAAAGAACTGGTCGGCTCCACGCTGGGAAGGGCCCTATCAAGTACTTCTGTCTACACCCACAGCAGTACGCACAGCAGTAAGGCAGACGTGGATCTATCTCACACACTGCAAAAGAGCACAGATACCTGTCAGATAAGTAGAAGCATTCACCATGCCGGAATTAAAATTATGTGTGTTGGGACTCGTCATATGTGCCAAATGAATTGGTCATTCATTTGTACATCCATCCATGTGACTAAACAAAGAAAAGTTGGTCTACAACAGAACGTCACACCTAGCTGTGAAATTCCAGTATCCCCTCCCCCCCTGGTCCTCTCTGACCAGGAAGTGGTAAGCCTCACTCCACAGGAGTTCCTGTTCACACAACCGTGGCCTCAGATTGGCTGGGAGCCAGAGGTATGTGTGATGTCACAGAGTCCTATAAAGTTGACAACCGACCTGGACTCATTCTCTCTCTTACTGGCGATTCACACATACAGAGTCAGCGCCGCCAACGCGCAGCGCCGCGATTTTCTCCGGCGTATCTGGAGCGCCGCGCAGCGCCACGCAGCGCACTCCGAAGAAGCTGGATAAGCGAGAGCTCAAGATCACAGGAGAACTACATGTTCCCGTGGGAATTATGAAGCCACGCGATAACAACCATGTAAAGACATATCGACTGGGTAAACAACAGGCATTTTACCTTCCAGATGTTGATCTGCAGTTCACTTCGAGTTCAATTAACTTCTCTTCGTCCATGGCGTGCTTTTGATATAGAATGATGATATTTACGATCGACAACATGGTGCTTTATTTTGAAACATGGTGTTTTATTTTTTAAACCACCGGATACTCTGTTCGTTTTCATGTTTCATTTCCTGTTTGCTACGATCTGCTATGCAGAGATTGACGCGAACCTGAAGCGTGCAGCGGCAAAAATAGACTGGCTACGTATCCGAGCGCTCCAGCGAAGCAGCGCTGTCGGCGGCTCGCGCGCAGACGTTCCGCAGCGCAGGCTGTGTGAACACAATGATTGACTGAAGTGGAAGTTCAGTGCGGCGTCGTGCGTGGCGCGGCGTCGTTCTCGGCGCGGCGCATTGGCGGCGCTGACGCTGTATGTGTGAATCAGCCTTTACTCTTACTCCCTTACTCTTCCTCTCCTGCAACTCTGGACCTGCAGTGAAGGCACAAGGCCTTCACCGGGGCCACAGCCCCCGCTCTCCTCTACAAGCTCCAGGCCCTCTCCTGCTGTGACACACAGCCCTGCAGAGCTTGCTTCTCCTCAAGGAACAAACCAGAGAAAAACTCCTCTGACTGCTCAAATGCATCAGAACTTCTCCTCAAAGGATAAAGTCCTCTGACTGCTCAATGCGTCAGACTTTCTGAACTCAAGCTTTCACTACAACAGCCAGAGACCTGACCAAAGACTTCTTCACGCCCTCAGCGAGCAACCCTCAACTTGGAGACAGCCAGGCCTGAACCAGGAAAAGGCTTTTTTCCAAAGCTTCCACTTCCTCCACGAATCTCATCCATGAACTGGGGTAATGTACTGGGCGTAGCTAAGCTAGAAGCAAGCAACAAGGGATAAGCACAAGTTCTAGATGTTATTTGATGTGTGGTTTAATGTTGTTCAGTTGTAAAGTCATTGTTAAGCCATGCTATGTAAAGTTAAATGTTAGTCTTGTTATAGCAACACCAGGCCTTCCTTACTAACTTTGCTAACAACTTCCATCTGCTTTGGCACAACAATTCCAATACAATACACGTTAATTTGGCTTTATGTAAACGCAGACACATAGCCTTGGATAACTCCAAAACCACTCAAAGCACATGGTCATCATTTGTCCTCCTTAGGAACAGGGCCCAGCTTTTCAACTCATTGTTTCATCGGCCATTTTGGATTTCACACCTACACACACACACTCACTCTCTCCTTCTCTCACCCCCTTTCTTTTACACTGTAAATAATCTGCTTTGATTAGGTTGTGTAGATTTTATACTTTGTATATTATCTGTTTGCTTTACCTTTGTTTTAGTTTAGGAATAAATATTCTTTTGGAACCTACATGCTGTCTGTTAAATATTACACATGAATGAGTGATATGTCAACCTCTTCTATGAAAAAGAACTCTAGGGATTTCCTTCAACCATTGCTAATATTAAAATGGTAATTTGATTATAATTATTAAATTAATTATTAATAAAGATTCCAAATTAACAATTTAGCAACTTTATGAGACTGGTATAGGCAAATTGGCTATCTTTTCTCTGTTTACAGAGTGGTGCCCCATCTTGAGGTGACTTAGAGTAAATCAAGTCATATCATTTTTCATAATTAATAATTATTAATGATAATTATTAATAATATTGATAGCCATCTGATACCCTTTTTATAAATTTATGGTGCCACCCCCTTTTAGGCATAGCACCACCACCGTTAATCCCAACATGTGTAATAACTGTTCTATGTGTGACCTCAATTGCATTCCTTATGTCAAATTTAGAGACACAAGACCAGGTACGTGATAAAATAAGGGAAAGAGCAATAGGAATACAATCCAGGTGGGTCACTAGGAGAAGTGTAGTGATAATACAATGTACTGAAGGGATAAACTGCATTGCTAAAATAGACCCATGTCAGATTTTCCGTTGTTCAGGACAACGGAACATATGTGTTGGGAGCATGGGTGAGCGGAACAAATCCAGTTGGGATATTTTATATAATAGTGTCCCCAAACCAGAGGAACATTTGTAACAGCCACACCAACCACACCGACTTTGACAAAAAATAATCCCATAAAATATATAGATGTAAAGAACATAAAGGAAACGTATGCCCTACAAACAGGTTACACAGACTCAAGGCACAGTGCCTTTTCCCTTTAATCCGGAGAATGACCAGAAAGGGTTTCGTTGCATGTTTGATTTATATAAATCAGATAGTAATACGAACTGCACCAGTTTGAACATTTTGTTCCCACCAGTGTCACCACAGATGAAACCACCTTGGTTTACCCCATACACTGGAAATTATACCTGCTTGACACGAAGCAAAGGTACTGTGGCAGTAGGGATTTTGACAACTTGTAAAACCATCATTGAAAACCATCATTGATGCACTCTCAGGCCCCTAAGACTGCAGCTGCACCGTGAGACCCCCTGCACTGTGAAGACCGGAAGTGACGTTTTTTCCATGCATCCCCAGTGACGTAGTATGTTGCGCAAAGCAGAAGACGAGTCCATGAGGAGTAAAAGTAAGTTTATGTGACAACTTTTCATCATACAAAACAACAGAAATAGTCTTTATTCCCAAGAATGTTGCATGTCCACTGTATATTGCCCCGTATATTAAGGTTGAAAAAACGACTTAATTTTCAGCGTTCTTGGCATAGTTAGGCTAATGGTGGCTAGCGTTTTTATGTATGGAAAAGACCCCAAAATGATCACTTTAAGAGCAGCCTTAATTTCAGGAAGAAGTGGAGCTGTGCATAGAGCCCATAATTTGTGGTTGAAACTTTTTGTGCATGTGAAAGTGTTCTAAACGTGCTTTTTCCTGCTCAAACGGCGCAAACAATGAGATATAACATTTAGTTTTGTTTTAGTTAGTACAGGAGCAATCAAAAACAGAGGCCAGCACACTGGACTGACAAAAGGCTTGAGAGACTTGTTGAATGCAAAAATAATGAGTTAATTTAAATAGTGTAATCTCTTTTTTTCATTCTCACTTCGGCACCCTTGATTTTTTTTACTATGTATATTGAGTTCTACACTGTCAGTTAATTCTTTATTTTGGCATTCAACAAGTCTCTCAACCCTTTTCAGTATGCTGACCTATCTTTTTTGATTGCTCCTGCTGTTTCGTGGATTTTCACACCTGCATGAATCCTTGGTTAAGCCGTAAGAATGCTAAACATCTTTTGATTAATCATTTTACTTTCTGTATGATGTCCAATTGTTTTTTTATGTCATACAGATGCACATTTCTGTACTGTCTTTGGGCACTAAGCCTACAGCTCAACGCTGCACATCATGTTGCAGTAACTATCACTGCCCTCTGGGACTTCAGGAGGCTGCTCAGGACATCCAGAAGATCTTTGACACAGGAAATACAGACCTTTCACAGGATGAGAGAGAAGAGCTCCTGCAGCCATTTACAATAGTCTTCGATGACATCAGAGACATGTCGACACTCTGTGAGGAGATAGTAGAGAAGCGCCACTACATGGCGTACTGTGAGTGCAGAGATCAGGAAAATAAATAAAAATGAAATCATTCCTGGGGGTGGGAGGAGAAGTTCATGGGGCTTTTTGTTTGTTTGTTTGTTCTGTTTATTCTTTCTTTCTGATCTTATTCAGCTACTTATTTTCATTATTTAATTCTCAGTGTTTGGTGTGTCTTTTGGGACATGCCTTCCTTCTGCTGTAATGACTGTTTTTACAGTAACTTCTGATGATAAAAACAAATCTTAAAAAAATAATAAAATCATTCCTCAATTGGGAGTTTCTTGTGTGTGTTAAATCTGTTCGTTTTGTCCAATACCATTCATCATTGACAATGTAGCCACCTGCACTTTTGGAATTATTTACATATTGATTTACTTAAATTTTTAATATAGGCATACTGTGGTGTTTCAATTCGTACACCTCACCATAATCAATTTTAACAATTGCTTAATATTCAGTGCTATTGTGTGTGACAGTTGATTATTTTAAATTAACATAGCTTTGTGTATTCAAACTGAATTAGAACTGGAAATGTGGGCTCATACTTCAAAGTGTCGTCTCATAACACTATACATCAGTGGTTCTCAACTGGTTTGGCTTTGGGACCAACCATCACCCCGTAATGACAAGCCGCGACCCAAAATCGAGGAAAATTCTCAACTTCTAAAATTTATTTAATGAAAAGATGGTGCAGATTTAACCTGGGATAGTACACAATAACAGTATGCCAACACAACAAAAGTTTAA
>CAFUXE010000716.1:0-35125 GCA_903364295.1 Serranus cabrilla
GAACACAATGAATGAGGAATAGTAGGTTTATTCAATTAGAATATCCGCATCAATTGAACAAAAATACTTGTCATTAGAGCAAGAATTTTATTGTTGGCCTCACTAGAATATCAAAATTGGGTGAATGAGAAAATCTGAGTTGACAGAACTTCTGTCCCAACTTGATAATTTGAGTTATGTCAACAACTTGCATAATAAGTTGAGAAAACTCAAAAAGTGCTTGCATCATGTTGCCTTGATATTTTGAGTTTTCCCAGCCTTTTCGTTTTTACAGTGTAGAGCCCCACCCCAGTGCCAAACATGAATTAAATTAGATGAAGATGATCATGTAGACCATGTAGAAAATGAATTCTTGGAGAAGATAAACATCAGACTACGACTCTGCAGATCACTCTTCGTCTTCAGTTCCTAAAGAAGATATTTTCTGGTTAAACTTGGTGTTTGATGCTACATTTCCCAAAGCCCACTTTAATTGTTTTTGGGCATTTGCACTAAATAAGTACATGAAATTTTAAAAGCTACAAACATTCATTTTTAAAACGTGATCAAGGACTGTGCACTAATGTAAAAATACATAGAAAAATCTATGTTTATATATTTCTGTTAAATCTATGGTGCAGCCTTTGATTTAGATCCCCTTATACTTTGTATTTGTCCATAATCGTGTTGCTCTGGCAGAAGCTTACTCCACTGTTGACTCTAAGACTGTACGACTGTACTGTGTACTGTCAGTCTGGATAAGTGCTCAGCTGAATGCCAAATTTGGAGGTGGGCTGTTAACTTTGCATGACTTTGCAGACTGATCCTGAAACCTGAAAGCAAACAAAACAGTTTAACATTTTGGGGAAATACATGCTTTCTTGCAGAGAGATGGATGAGAAGATATCTGTCTGTTGAATATAAAAAACAGGTCAGAAATTGACGGGTCTAATAACAATGTAAATTACTCAGTTGAAACAATCTTTTGCTTTTCCGAAATTATGCTATTTGCAACAGGTTGCCTCCAATCTTTGGTAGCAGACTCATCTCATGTTATATTTTTTCTATAATTTGTCAAATTATATCAGATTGTGTCACCCACAGCAACCCTGAAATCACAGAGCCTCCCACACAGAGGTGGAACAAGTATTCAGATCCCATTCTCAAGTAAAAGTACTAATACCCCACTGAAATTACTCCACTACAGGTAAAAGTCCTGCATTCAAAACTTACTTCAGGACAAAAGTATCGGCATCAAAATGTCAAAAGTAAAAGTATTTGTAATGCAGAATGGCCCCTCTCTGATTGTTTTATATATTCCAAATAACGTACATTATTTGATTTATATTTTTTTTATTAATCTATGTAAACAGCATTTTACTGTTGTTGAGGTGGGGCTCATTTTGACTACTGAATATACTTTATAATTATAATAAATAACTCATAATTGATCACATGTTTTCATGTTAAATCCTCAACTGAAAAGTAACTAAAGCTGGCAGCTAAAGTACAATATTTGCCTCAAAACTGTAGTGGAGTTAAAGTATGAAGCTACATTTATGGAAAAATACTTAAGTAAAGTACAAGTACCCCCCCTGGCTACAGTCCAGCTATTTGTGTAGCATTAATGAAATGATCTGCCATTTATCAGGGTCATAACAAATCATCTGGTCCTCTCTTTGAGAAACACATGCGTGATTCGACCTTGTCATTCACTTCTTGCACATAGTTAGATGTTTTGAGCACCTCTGACTCACGCTCTGGTATTAAACGAGTTAATTGGCTCCCTGGGCAGTGTGCAGCTGTGAATAAATATCCACTAATTGAGTCATTTTCTTAATTCCAACTCATTACGGATCACATTGGTTCTAACCGGCTCCTGCTGACGTCCAGCAGAGTTGATGAGAAAATTATATTTGACCAGAGGAGTCGCACCCACGGAGCAGGAATGACACAGGCCTCCAATTAAACTGGATCATAATCTGGTACGCCTACGCTCCCACCACGATACATACATTATCGAGATTGAGCGCCTTAATTCTCCCGTACATCCACAGAGCGAATAGGAATGTGCCTTATCACCAAGTGAGCTGTAACCTTGAACGGCTGATAAGTAATTTTATTTTGCCCTCATGGAAATACCTTTTGCCCCTCTACCTTAATGCACTAACAGTGTTCTGGTTTTAATTGCACAATAATCACTGGAGAGGTAGAGAAACCAGAGCTTTAAAAACATAATGAGGGATGTTATATAAGTTTATTACCTGATGTCTAGACTAGTTAAAAAAGAGCCGAAAAAGGAGCTTCCTCACATTTTCAGATGAAAGGATTTATTTAACCTGGCCCACACAATAATGAACAACAAAGGTTGTTTTAAGCGAAATATGAATGTTATATCGCTCTTAACTATTGCATCATTTCTCCACTTATGCAGACCCTGAGGCGTCAGGTGCTAACACCCAAGGCAACAGTGATGTTTTCCCTCATTTGAAGATTTGACGTTTTGATATTTCCATTTTCTTTTGTATTTACCAGAAATCCTCCTAATGGCTGCTCTTTCAGAGAAGTGTTTAGCATAATTCTACTATATGTAAGTTCGGCCTGGAGGGCCTGCGATTCAGCGACAGAATGGCAGGCAAAAAGAGGGTTGCTCGGGGCAGACAGTGATGGATGGGGAGTGTCTGGAGCCATCGGCTTAGTGTTAAGCATACGCTGCATCTCTCTCCCTCGTCCCGCTGCCCTTTAAGGAGCATCAGCAGGCACTCCATAACTCAGTGGCATATTGGAGGGGAGGAAGGTGGGACACACAGCGCTGGTCAGCCCTGATAAAGGTCTGTGTCCTTGAGAGGTGAATAAAGAGTAAACAGCATGAGATGATCCGCACCTTTGTCATGTGGACACGGGAGCGTTTGTGCATGCTGGTGCGCATCTGTGCGTGTGTTTGTGTTGTGTGGCGAAAAAGAGGAAGTGTCAGCTCGGGCTAATCAGCCTGCCACTCACGGTAGATCTGATCAGGGTGGGCTGAACACTTCAGACGTGATCGACACAATGTGACACGACTGGTTGGTAACTTTTAATGGATTTCTTTCAGGAGATTTTCTGTGTATGTAAATATATAGATGTGTCCCTTTTCTTTTCTTCTTTTCATAAGCATAGAGTGTATATAGAAAATGGACATAGTCACTATGACATCAGCCATTGGTTTATGGACTGGCTGTTTGAAGCATCGAGGTCGGTATCACAGCTGTTGCCATCTTGCTTTACGTCCATCAGCATCTTTTGTTTTTTGAAACCGGGACAGACCAAATGTACATTACTTACCAGAAAACCTGTTAGTTAGTACAACCGAACACATTTCTAAATGACCAAAGTGTTTAAATAAACTTCCATTAATTGAAAACACTGTTAAAGTGTTAAAGTTCTGAGACAAAAAACATGAGTTCACGGTTATATAGATGTAGACAGTGACGTAGACATGCATTGCTTTGCTGCATTTCTATCATGATTGATAGCTCGCCGTGCTATCAGCCTGTCAATCAAATGTAACCACGCATCAAATCATACCCTGCTTATCCTTTATTTTCTTCTAAATGGGACCATTACTTACACAGTTAATGTCATATTTATTGATGAAGACTTGAAACTAGTGATTGAGTCCATAATGTTGCCACAAAACTTTTTTCTGAGGTAATAAATCAAGTGATAAGCAGTCTCATTTTGTGTTGAGATCTTGAGATTGATGGGACCAGAGTTCTTTTGCAACCGATGTTAGCGCCCCCTGTTGGACTTTTGGAAGATTACTGGCTTAAAGCACTTCCGGGTTTGCTTCAATGCTCAGACAGGAAGGTTGTAGCCTGATCTTAAGATAAGAAAAAAGGTTTTAAGAAAAGAAATAACACTTTTTAAAGTTTAGTACAGCCCAGAGTCGTGAGCGAACAAAACTGAGAACTGTCTGAATGGGCGACGAGGACGAGCTGAACCTGGGGGGTAATCGTCCAAGAAATGTTTCATCAACTTGTGCGCTCCCTTCCTCAGCAGATTTGCATCCCCTCCTGTTCGCCTCATCTTTCCAACTTTCTCTCTCACTCCATCATCTGATGAATGACCCTGAGCAGCTGTCAGTGGAGCGACATTAATGGCTTCTGCAATCAGTGTGACATGTCTGCAGTAAACAGAGACCCCTTCATGCACCTCTGTCGTATGGAGAGAAAAAACAAAACGCAAACAGTAGCAGGGCGTCGCTCAGTCAGTGAGAGGCTGCTTGTACCATCAAGTGGCTGAGATATCATTACCTCCACAGAGGAGGTTATGTCAGTCTGGTCTGATTTTCATCAAACGTGGGCTCAGGTTAAACCCATTACATTTTTAAGTGGTTCTGAATTACAGGACAGATAAACAAATTAATATTCATGTTAGTTACATATTGCATTTGTGCTACATTCATGTGGTGTCAGAATAATCAGCTAAATTTGTTTCCTGATCTTATTTCACGGCTCTCCTGAAACAACTTTGAGCAATTAAACACAACCCATCTTCTTTTTATTGTCCGTGTTGTTGCTGCATCGATTTTTCAACAGGGGAAATTGAATTAAAGTAGAGAATTAATGGGAGCCGTTAGAAATATTTCAAGAAGACACTTCTTTCTGTCCAAATTGAAACTTTAGGAAAAGATCTTATCACTGGTGATACACGCGACAAAATATTTCTATAGCAGTCTTTTATACTTAAGTTGAAGAAAAAGAAAGAAAAAGAAAAACGGAAAAGGTCAAGAAAAAGTCACAGAATGACTAGAATGTATTTATCCAAACCTAAAGTAGCCTCAGCTTATGTTAAAGCAATGAAACAATGGTTTTCAGCTTTAACCTAAAAGTAATAAGTAAAAAGTAATAGGCTTTTGCCATAATTCTGGTTTACAGTGCTGCTTTAGTCCACTTTCACAGTAATATTATAAACTGGAGCTTTTACCAGCTCCTGAACTGACCGAGGGTAGACTCAGGGACTTAATGATGGAAAAAACACGTATTTTTGCACTCATACTGATGATGATGAAAGCCAAGGGCTGCAAAATGTTTGTTTCTTTGGCTGCTGTTCTGAATTAAATAAGCATAAATTTGGGAGGGCACACATTCGTCTTTGATTCTGTTTTTCATCCTAAACTTGAGAAAACAACAATGTTGCTACTCAAACTGATGTGCAACGCCAGAAGTGGTTTCAAGCAGTAATTGAGCTTTGATTTCTGAGTGTTTACCTCTTGGTATTCACCTGGTGTCTTTCCCTAATACTGAGGATGCTTCTTACATAAAAATAAAGGAAACTGCTGGAATAAAAAATAAAAAATAGGCTGTGTGCTCTGTTTAAATGCATATTTTGCTTTTGCAAGACGAAACACAGCTGAGGTGTCATGTTTCCATGCTAGAGAGAGAAAAAAATCAATGCACACCTGACAGAATATGATGAAATCATGACAGCACATATAGATCTGTTTGATGCCTCAAGG
Source organism: Serranus cabrilla (assembly GCA_903364295.1). NCBI lineage: Eukaryota > Metazoa > Chordata > Actinopteri > Perciformes > Serranidae > Serranus > Serranus cabrilla. The sequence goes on from CAFUXE010000716.1 coordinate 5,477, forward strand.
CTTTCTTCAAAGCTAATAAAATTCTTTTTCATTTCAGCACTGGTTTATTACCATGTTTATTACCTGTATTTCTCTTCAGGGGAGTCTTCTTAGTGAGCTTTGACGCTGAATAATAGCAGAAAAACATTATAGCGCACAAGTCACGCTCATAACAGTTGTATTTAAGAACATCACAAATAAACATGTTGTAGTTTATGTGTACATGATTAATCCCCCTGGTCCCCTGATGTATTTAACCTGCAAAAACCTGCTCTCTATTATGAAGCTTTTGTCCATTTTGGCTGCGAAACAAATGTCAACTCAAAGTTTGAATAGACATGGGAAGCGCAGCTGAGTTTGACGTTATATTTAGTGTAAAAGCTTAATTTCTAGGCAATAAATCTTTGTCTTTTAGTGTGCATTTTGGGAAAAGTTTCATTTTAACTATAAAACGGGGATTGATTGACACCTGTGATTGACTGGTCAGGTGGAAACTTCATACAACGGCTGATGACTACTGCAAACACTCTGGCTCCAACATGGCAGTGCTTATAACCGGAATAATCTGGCTTCACTTTTGCAAAGTGGAAGGAAGTTGCAATTTTTTTTCAGAACCAACAGTGGCTTCTTCTGTTAGCATAAAAACGCAAAAAAGCCTTCTCTAGAGCCAGTGTTTGTACTTTAGGAAGACAGCAATGCAAGATGGCAGACTCCACAATGATTGATGCTTAAAAACCTAATTATTTTCATTACCATATTCCATGTCTGCTCATAGATCCCCTGGAATCCTGCACACTGGGCTCTTTGTGTCAGGGGGAGATCACCTGCAGAGGTGGAGCAGAAAAGCAGATGAGAATGATGAGTTGAAAATGCACTTTTCTCACTTGACTGACTGTCAGCATTGAACTCCACCAAATAAAGTGCATTTGGCCATAAGCCCTGATATGGAACAGCTTACGTTTATGATGTCCTGGAGCTAAGATGCATGGTACACAGATATAGATACCTGTGTCAGCTGGTCAATGAGCCACAGGTCCACCGGTGTGCATCTGCACACTGTGATGAATTGAGCAGTGACATCTGTCTGGGAATGCTGCCGTGCCACTTTGTCCCACAGCGAGCGGCTCATTGCTCAGTGGAGATGTGGAGTCTGGATGGGCAGCAGGAATGACACCATCTGAGGCTAACAGGCCTCAGGGGCAGAGGGGGGCGTGTGGGACTCTGTTTGGAGTACATCTGGGCAGCCGGCTGTCCTCGATCTGCCGGTGTAAGAGCCAGACTCAGCTGAAAGTCCAGCTGTCACTTCTGCTGCAACACATTCTGGTCCGTCTTTCTCAAGTACCAACTTCTGATTAAACTTACTTATATGAACTATTTCCAGTCATTGCCTTATAGAACAGACCCTTCAGTGGGTGGTTGCTGCTTGTGACTATTCACTTTTACTTTTGTTAGGTTACGGTGCTGAAACTATTGTTTAGGTTCAGAAAATAATAATTACAAGGTTATATGTAGGTAAAAATATCATGGTTTGGATTAACACCATAAAAATGCAGACTGGTCTTCCCTCAAAAAACGTCAATATAGGACGAGTGTACAGATAGCAAAATATGACTTATATATACGTTTAAGACACATCACCATGTTGATTGACAGCAATATGGAGTATAAATGGCCCATGCCACACTGTGGGTGGGGCGGAGGGGTGGGGGTGGTTGGGTTGAATATGCCATGTCCTGCGTGAAAACAAAAGTAAACGATTTTTAACATAACTTTTACGTTTTTTTACGTAACTTTGGTGGTTAAAGTTTTATGAATCACATTTGCTTATGTAACTTAGGCACGTTACACTTCCGACAGTTCACTTCCTAACATGTGAGCCGCTTTTGACCAACGCTCATATATGTCGTTCTGATTGGTACTGACAAACCATCTATTCTGTCATTTAGGTTGGAGTTTCTTGTTGTAAAAATGACCAATACTCTTGCACAACTATGTGTAGTTACCTCTTGTTTCACAAATCCAAGTCTCCTGAGTGGAAGTCTAATTTACAGTATTTAAGGAGCCCCAACCTTCCTTATACAGTGTCACATTCAACACTCCTGTTTTAATTACTACGGCCACAACAAGTTGGCACATAATGATAAACGTGTTGTTTTGGGGGCATTTGCCTTGTGTAGTGGATACAAACATCATGGAGCAACACCCAGTGATGAAATGCCGTTTGTAAAGCAATTGTTTTCTTGCATGATTACTTCCATATTTGAAATAATAGAACACCAAAAACAAAATTGCTTGTATCCTATTTCTCATCACAGACACAATTTCTCCTCTTACCTCTGTTTCCCATTGCCCTGTTCTCTGATTAATAAAGTGGTTAGAGTAGACAGGCTGGCATTTATAAATATGTGATTGAGTCTGGATGTTTAGAAGCTGCAGAATTAGAGATGCTGCTTCCTCTCAGGGGCTGCACTTAGTCTACTGTATGTGTTTCAAAACAAGACATATCTGGAGGCCATGCAGGGCTCTCTGAAATATCATCATCAACACATTATATGGCAACTGAAAAAATAATAATTTGGGAAGAGAAATTGTATATATTTTAATACATTTTTATTACTGTTTCTGTTTCTTATGAAATAGAATTCCGAGAATAGATTTAACCTTCATTAAAGCTTTTTTGTACCTTTTGATGAGAGAAAAAATTCATCATCTGTGTTCACTCCATGGCACTCAATTAAAACAGGCTTTTTCTTGCATTATAACCTCAGTTTTTTATGATCTGTCATCTTAAAGAACTACAATGGAACATAAATCCTTCACACATATTTTATCTCCTCCCTATGCATCGCTTTATATTACATAATCCCCTTTTTAGTATTTACAGTAGATAATGGGAGCGTTTTGCCACCAAAGGGAGGCTTATAGTGGATTTCAGCCAAGGTCCTGGTACGAAGAACAACTGACTTTCACACTGAAGTTTGCCATTAACTTTCCCTTTCAAAGCCGTCACACACCCACAGCACCTCAGGTCCAGAATTCCAATTAATGAATCCACACTTCCTGCTGCCTCCCTCATTAACAGTGTCGAGAGGGAAGGTGTGCGTCCTGTGTAAAGAGATGGGAACTCTTGACCCCTCTGATCTATACGTGTGACAGAATAATGCTACCTTAGCTTCAGGGACGGACATCTGTATATGCTGACAGTAAACATCTTTCCCTCCCCCGCCCCTTCCTCGTTCTTTTTGCCCTCATCATCGGAATGAAGGGAGCAGATGATCTTGTTAAACTGGATCTGTTGTGGGGTCACAGGACTCCCTTTAAAACTTGAGCTGCGTTCAGAGTTGCATTCTTTTCTTTTTCCTTTTAACAAGTGCTGCAGCTGCCTTGTTGCATACATGCATACAATGGGGACATACTACTCCATGATATAATGATGCCTTGAACTTCGACCCACTTGCTCCTGCTGTACAGAGTATCATGGCTCAGTATAACCAGAGAGGCATGCTGGCTTGCATACTGCAAAATGTCACCAGATGCAGTGGGACATCCTGGTATTTTTGGCATACAGCATTTGGCATACTATGTACTTGGACATAATAAATATTTTCCTCCTTACTAAATATAATGGTAGTATGGATGATATTACTTCCTGTGTCACACATATGCACACTTTCACTCTCACCTAAGAAGTTGGTTCTTGGTAATGCTTGGATAGTAAAAATTTTGACCCGAAAGACTGAATGTCAATCAAACTCTAGTGAGAGCTGTGAGGAGGCATTACCAGCCCACCGATTGTTTTTGTTGAACATCAAACACTTAGTTTTAGTGGTCATCTGGAAGTCCCTGCAGCTGTTGTAGCACAGAACTGTAGATCCATTATTCCTGCTGAAGTCCATGTTTCCAACATCTCTAGTTGTTAAATAAACTGTCACCATGATCAAAAGACAAAATGGACAAATGTGTGCTAATAAAATCCACTTAGCCAAATGCCAGATTCACCCTTTGACACAAAAAAATGAATAGTAAAATGATGACATGGAAATTTGAAAGTCAATTTGTGATGCTTATGAGCAATTTGAAGTGATAGTTTCTTTTGTTCCTGGTATTACATCACGTCTTATTGAATTTACTCATGCTATATTGTGATAGAAGTGTCAGTGGTCAACTAAAGAGAGCAGTTTAATCAATCATTGTTAAAGCAAACAGCTGATTGAGAGGGCAGGAAAAACATCAAAGAGGCAAGCTGTCCAAATGTTGCATTAAACTGATCTCATAATTCATTCATTAACAGTCCTTCATGTCATTTAACTACACAAATACAGCACTATTGGGGGAACGGTTTCAAGATTCCCTTTTTGCAGAAATAGCTGCATGTTAATAAAGGGGAAGCTTCAAGTACTAACTGCAGTGTGATCAAATGTAAAGTAACCCCAGTGTGTATGTAAATGAGTTGATTAATTAGGAAGACTGCATTGTGCTCGGTGTCTTCTTCATGGTCATGGGGGTAGGTGATGGGGAGATGGGGGTTTGTGCTTGGGGAAGAGAGGAAATCAATATCTTAACATTTCAGGTCTCCCTGGGCTTTTTATAGTAACTCGATGCACAGGTGTTAATCACTGAGTCAATTGTTTCATTAATCAAGTGAGGAGTCCCTGAAGGTGCAGACAGGTATTACAGCTCTCTCTCCCTCACTCTCTCTCTCTGTCCTGTCCTCCCCCTGACAAGTAGATAACTATCCCTAAAAGAGAGAGGAGATAGAGGTGACTGTGCTACAGCGGAGCCAAATCTCACTGGGAGGCTGTCAGGCTGAGTTCCAACACCGAAAAGTCTCCTGTCCTGATCATCTTGTTTCCTCAGCTGGCTGTTTGGGGGCTGACAGGACTGGTTGTGTTTTGACAGTTTCTGTCACATCCTCAGTCTGCTGAAATCTTATGTAACGGAGCAGATGAGCAGACAAAGGTTGCACATGATATTGCATTAGATATTCTGCCTTTTCGTCATTTGTGGCTCAGGATATATTCGAAATCTCAAAAGTGCGAATGGGCCTCATCTTATCTGCTGTATTAATCAGTCATGGTAGACTGCTAAACACAAATGCTTCCTCAGTGTGCAGGTCCAGAAACATATTCAGCAGGTTCACTAAACTGCAATTAGGTTGCTTAATTGACGCAGCTTGTTCAGTGAGTCATTTGATTATCATCATAAACAAATAAGTACATAGTTTAGATGCTTTCTTTTTAAAAGCCTTGTACAAAAACACATGCCTGAAAAATCCTGAAAAATGTAATTAAAGTTCAAGTAACTTGATGCACATTAAATAATATTTGACTTCTTCTATCTATTGAAAAATCCAACATTTGTGCAGATATCTTTTACTTCAAAAGCTTCAAACTTTAATGGCCTCACTGCTTTTGCCCTAAGAGGCAGATTTTTTTTTTTTACCTCCTTTACCTTTGCTCCTTTTCATAGTTTTCAGAAACTTTTGACTCCGAGCTGCGCTGCCCCCTAGTGAGTATATTGTTAACATAGATGCGTGATCTGCAACGGTTATATTGCTTGAAGTTTACATTTTCTGTGCGTAAACAGGAGCATAAATTGGGCTTTAAACGATATTTGCATGTCCACCTGGATGTCATGTTTCCATCACTGCCGATTTGAAGTACCAGCGTCTTCTGTAGAGTCATTTGTCCTGTGAATGAAAAGCAAGTTTAACCTTTCCCACTAAAGACAAATTGAGATGTAAGTGGGATTTTCTAGTGGGAATGAGGTTTTAGTGTGAAACTCTGCACTTATATCAAAGCACCAGCGACACAGCATAACTGAATCCATGAGGTAAATTTCAAAGCAGGTCTCAGAAGAGTGGTCTGATTTTAAAGCTGGAGCCAACTTCTACCTTTAACATAAAGAAAAGTGCTCTTATACAGTACTGGATACTACACTGTTACATTAAAAGTGCATTTACATTTAATCACCACACTGTGTGTCAGTTTGCAGTAAGCAAAATGCATTTCATCTCTTTGACAACTTATTTATACATGAAGCCGAGCTACAGCAGCAGATGTGGGGGGATCATATTTTACACTTCAAAGCTCATTGTTTCTCGCAAGCTTCGGATAAAAAAAAAATCATGAGAAAAGGGTCATGCTTTCATAATAGATGCTGGCACGTACAGTAGCTACACCAGATTGCCAGACGAAGCACATGAGAGTCCTCTAATTAGAGTGCACACTCGGTGGTACGATGTGTTTGTTGAAAGACAGTTTTCAGAAGTTTTATTAAAAGGGATGGTTCTTCAAGTGGGGTTGGATGAGGTAGTTATTCATTGTCAATATGTATCAGATTAAGTGTATGCTATATTTCAAATATTTTCAATGCTTTATCGTGCATCTCTGACGTGGAACTAAAGCCATTATCTAGGCCACCAGACTGCTTTGACAAAAACAGTCATTTTACTTTGCAGAACATGAGATTTACTGTTTTACAGCTGCCTCGGTAGTTTGTTTGCATTATTGTGCAACTTTGTTGAATCTGAACGTACCTTATAAAACACAGAAATAACACAATAACACAAACTAACCGATCAAGGCAGCAGTAGACCAACAACTCCAGTGTTCTGCAGGGTAAAATTACTGTTTTTCTCAAAGGAAGAACACTTGAAGGAATTTTCTCCTCTGCAGACCCTTTTTGTGTCCTTAAAGTCTCCTTGAAAGATTGAACTTGTACCTGCTCAAAAAGCATTGACCCTCCTCACTGATCCCTCATGTTAAATGTATACATGCAGTATGTATGTACAGTATGGCAGCTTTGAATAAAACAGCCATGACAACGTTGTGAGATGATTATAGACCCCTATATTCCAAAAGAACAACCAGAGTAAAGAAAGGAGCAATGTGATACAGTATCTTATCCCCTCTGGCGCACACTGTGCTTATAGAGAGGCTGAGAAAGTATGATTTTCATCAGCCATAAGGAAGGACTACACAAATTCAGATGGCTGAGAGAAATCCTGCAGCAAAGGCGTATAGTTATTAACATCCTCACTGGGACCCAGATAAGAGATGAGAAAGCTATAGTGCATATCAGAGACAAATAAAGGTGAGATGCGAGATTTCTCCTCACTGAGATAATCATGTGAACAGATGAGCCCAGCTTGGACGCATCTCTGACGCTCACCAGCAAAACAGAGCTGACAAATACGGTGACTGGGAGATGAGGGGGGCGATTATGAGCATGGCGGAGAGAAAGGCCTTGGTGTGTTGAAATCTCTTAATGTTCTTGGATGGAGAGGGCGAGTCACGCTTGGGAACTGCCTGCGTGTGTGTGTGTGTGTGTGCATGTGTGTGTGCACTAAAAAGCCGAGCAGACTGTCACCTCTGCCTTATCATTCTGCCACTCATCCTCAGATCATGTGTGTGTTGTGTGTGCATGCATACATGTATAAGCATTTTTATGTGTGTGTGTGAGCATACTAACTCATACAGGAGCAGCTTGTTCTCTCAAACACCCACTTCCTATTTCCACATAAAAGGTGTTTAATTTAAAGGCAACTCGCGCTTCACCTTTTTTCAACAGGGGGGCCTATCTCTTGTTAGCACTGTAGTTGTTTGCGTCTCAATTTTAATTTAGGACCTTGTGTCTGGTAAGATCACAGTACTGTAAACTTGACAGGCTGAATTCCTTAGAGTCCAATGCTTGGAAGAGAAGGGCGAGGCTGACAGGAAAAGACTTTGACAGCGCTCTTTAGATGTGAACAGAACAAACAGGTTTGGTTTCAGTTTCATACCTGATGACTTTGCACGGAATATGAGTCGAGTTTCGCTCCTAATGACTTCTAAGCCTCAAATTCCGCCAACATTGTCACATGCAATTCCAGCATGTTCCCAGCATGAAAGTTAGCTGGGAGACGTAAAGGAGAAAGAGGACAATGGAAGGAAAGACACTAAAGCCGCAATAATACCCGTCACATGTGGGGGAAAAAAGAACATTTCAGTACCAAGGCTTTCCTCTCATCCTTAAAGCCGGATCACATTTTTTTTCATTTGCCATGGTTCGTAGGTGATTTAATAACCTTAAATTACAATTCTAATTGAAATCAAAGTGACAGTGAATGGAGTGTGTCCAAAAACAGATTACCTGTGTAGCATATCAATGAGGGCCGCCTGTTTGAAGGAAAGCTTCTGTCTTGTGGCATTTATGACCACAGGCCTGTTATTTCCCTACTTGATTTTACAGCTGTTCAGACACATACAGTTACTCACATTCATTGAATATGTACAACACAAACAGGCGCAGAAATATCTAGAAATTGAATGGGTTGAATGGTGGATGTAATGGGTTCTTCCTTGGCCCATGCCACACCCTTACATGAAGTGTACTCTAATCCTGCTACAGGACAGATGAACCAAGTTGAAATATGCCCACCTTTTTGGAGGAAAGGAAAAGAGAGCAGGATGAAGTTCTGGATGACACAGCTGCAGTAGATATGATTCTAAATCAGTGGTTTTATCAGTTGGTAATTTTTTTGTGCCCACAGTTTTGAAATTCCCATTTTTAGCCCTCTCAAATCTCTTTGTGGCTTGCTCCCCTCCGTGCTAGTTTGAGATGGATTAATAAAATGAAATGTAGTGCTGTTGCGGCGCTCTGCCATCTTTCTGCAGAATTTGCAGAATTTAAAAGCTCCCCTTTCATTAAGTGTGCAAATGGTTTCTTTGACAGCTAGTGTCAAAAACATGCACAAGGTCTATTAATAAGCGATTGGAGAAGCACACTGGAGGGGTAACCTCAGTGAGGCTTTAACCTTAATGGTCATCTTTTTCATGAATTTTTCAATTCCTCATTAAGGGTTTTAGCCATTAAAAGTACATTTGTTTTAACTATACACTGTCAAACAGATGATAAATATGTGAAGGTAATGAAACTCTTACATATCCGAAGAACACATTTGCATAGAAAGCTCGAGGCAGATGAGTAATTTGATAAACGCAGCCTCAGGCAGAACTCGGAGCCATTTGTTGTTGCCTGCAGCCATAGAACTGGATAAAAAAATAACTTGATCCTCAGTGCAAATCACTCGTTTTTGGAAACCAGTGGGGAGACTGAGCGAAATGCTCATTTTTTATCATGTTCAGTAAAGGAGCAAAGGATTAAAGAATAAGCACAGCACTACAAATGGTGTCAATATGTGATTCTCAGCATTGTGCTTGGCAAAATTTCTCACCACATGGAGCCGAGAAAAAAAAAACTCCATCTCCCAAAGGGGCAGAAATTAAGTGACCTTATTTTTCCCCTTCACTTGCATCCCAGCCTAAATGTTGTCTCTCCTGTACACTGGCTATTGTGATGTAAATGAGATGCATATTTGGCTCATCCTGCTCTGCTGAAGTGGAAAGGTAAATATTTGCATTATGCTTGCAGGCTGGAGTGCGCGCCACATTGTGTTATTCCATTAACCCATGTCTTCATGCACAACAACACTGTAACCGGGCTAATCGGCCTTTACTGTAGCTCTCCCCATAGAAAAACTTGCTCCTATTATTCCAATGGGCTCATAAAAAGTACACTTTATTTCCGTACTGCTCCGTGTGTTTTTGCAGACATTTGGCCAATTGGTGTATTAGTACATGGAAAATGCTTTTGGTCAGTCAGATGCAATCAATTAGCTCAATATTCTCCTGTCAATTGAGTTCCTACTGATTTGATTCCATTGAACAGCGAGGTGTAATTTCACCCTCTCATTTCTTCCGCCCCATTGTGTAATTGACATTGTATCGTTATTGTTTTCAGGAAGAATAATTAACCCCTTTCACGATCCATGTTTCAGTCAAATGTTTTCAGTCTTTTTTATCGCATCCTCAGCTGAGAGACAGGAGGAGCACTGGACTGTACAGGACATCCTATGTGTTAAATCAGCCGTGCATCTCCAATAAGAGCGACAATCCTGACGCTGAGATGAACACATCAGGAGCGGGGTATAGATCTAATGATGGTCTATTTGACTGTAAAAGGCCATCCAGTTTAATATATGAGACAAGCTGTATTAGGTCATATTGCATACACTGCATCTCAGTTTGTGCATGTGCAGTTTTCCTAGAGGCGTTATTTGATAAATCAGTAACAGACATCAGCTTTATATTGGGTGTCCAACGACCTGCTAATTCATAGAAGTCGGGTCAAGTTTGTTTGTTTTGATTGTTTTCATTTACCTTTTTATCTTCCCACATCTTGCTGACATTTAAGAAATACCATTACAGATTGGCTGGAAGGCACTACTTAGATTCCCTCAGTGTGAATTTTCATGCTTGGGAACAGTTTATATATTGTTTGCACGTGACAACATTATAACACAACATGTTGTGAAACCAGACTTAAACAATTTTCGTACATGATCTCAAGTTTATTGTACAATTGGTTTTAGGCTGTATCTAACTGAACTTTTTCTAGTTAACTGGTGCATAATATATGCACAGTGAAGCGCAAAAAGGCAAATGATTTGTATTTAGTCTGTTTATTACTCATAGAATAATTTGCATTGAAGCTAGAGGGTGTGGCCACTTTTTTTTTTTTTATCTTTTATGTCTCTTCACAAAAATTAAAGCAATCAGAGTCATCTCCAAGTCCCTGTGCAGTAAAAGCCAGCTCCACATGGCGCATTTTATCTAAATAGCATTGTTATTTAAATAGCTGATAAATTGCACAAGTGATTGGACCCCCTCCCTCCACCATCTCCCTCTCCTCTGTCCAATCAGCAACTCCATTTTCCTGCATATAAGAAAATGCACCAATAAGCTGAGTGTGTAACAAGCACAGTCTACATGCACGAATAATACACCATTTAAATTGCAGGAAAATACTACACCATTGACTTTGGACCAGCTTTACATATTTTCAGTTGTGGCTCCTATGACAGATTCTTTTGTTCCAGTGTCTAAACACCACAAAGAGATTTTTTCCTATTTGAAGTCCAATATTAATACACGATAGCTTTATTATCTTTGCATTGTTGCCCCATCTCTGACAGGAAAATCAGCTTTTGTTCCCTTGGGCTTCTCCAATCTGACAACCATTTTAGAAGGTCAGAGATTCACATGACAGTTTATCTGTCTAGTTATATTCAAAAGATCTGAGAGGTGATGTGTTGAAGGACTCAACGGCTACTGGATAAATGCAGCATCATGGCTTCTACTGCCCATCAAGGACGAACATTTGATGTTTCAAACATCATCATCGCTCCGTGGTTCCCTGAAGTGACTGACTCCCTGTTTGGAATACAGAGATGAAAGACATCTAGTGTGACAGTTGCTTAGTTGGCAAATGATCAAACCAACCGAGAAAGATAAATCCTAACTTTATTTCCCGCTCTGTTACCTGAAACACTTAGGTACCCCGTGTAAATAAATAAATATTCCCCAGTTTGGCACTACATTGGTGAATAACATTTCACCGTGTCTGGAAGCAAGATGCATCATACAGGGAGGAACTGCAGGGAAAATTGAATTGGACTTGGCGAAAACATGGCTGCTGAAGTGGCTGGTTCGCCTTTACTTACCGTAGCAGTGTGAGACTGCACTCTGGCACTGCCGTCTTCTGAATGCACGCCAAGGCCTCCTGCCTGCTACCGAGGTACAACAAGGTTGCAGCTGCGCAGCACTTTAAAGAGAATATTTAAATGCCTGCTGATAAATTGGGCCCTGTGGTGTGCTGTGTCTGTTTGTTCACTTTGTGTGTTTTGGTGTCCTTGTCAAATGATCTTGCGGTCTGCACAGTCAGCGAGTTTAGCCGTGTGTGCTCTGATCTCTCTGCATAGAGACTTCTACTTGTCTTCGGTCCTCGTCCAACTTTCCCTGTCGAAGATATGATTGTTAAGTTCATTCTACATACATTATGTCTCTAAATTGGATTGACCTGGAGGTACAGTCAACCCACAGAAAGGGCAGTAGATAATGCTCAAATTGATGGCATAATTATTAGCCCAGCTTGATCGGCCAATTAACGTCTTTACTCAGGGATTGTGGAGTTGGGGTTTTGTAATTTATCCCTCACGCATACAGCACTGAACACAGATTACAGTATCACCTCACACCAGAGGCGAGCAAAACCTGCCGAGCTGGAGGAAAGCTCTCACTTTTCATACGGTGCACAAATGAGGTTGTGGTCGCATCCAGGATGAATAACCTGGTAATCCAGCGAAAATCCCTTCAGATCAATTGCAGTTGAAGGAGGCTGCACCCACCTATGCTTTTCCATCCCGGTGAGCCTGAGGTACTTTGTAGAGAAGATTTTATTCAAATCGGCTTGGGGAAAGTACACCATATCCTTGCCAGGATTGCATGTCTTTGTGTTGTTGGCATAGGTAAAGTCAGTGTATAATGTGCTGGACAGAAACAGATTTTAGATCCTTCTTACTTTTTCTATCCTTTATTTTGATCAACTATCTTGTATAGTTTGGGTTTTATAAATATAAACAAGGATTAAGTTTTAAAGCAACAACAAGAAACTTTTGTGTTGTGTTGATTTTTAGTGCCCCCTGTGGAGAAAAGTAGTAGTGTTTCTATGGCCACCCTTACAACTCAATCCAGTTTTAATACCTTCATCAGGCTCGCACATGCATTAGATTTGGAGGCAAATGAAAGCAAACGACTGTCGATTTGTCTGGTGCATGTTGGTAACATACTCATCACAGAAAGCTGTACGGTGTTTGCTTTCTTCGACAAATGCAGTTAACGTTATCTGTGTTCTATTGATACCCAAAGCTTTAGCTAGTTTGGTTTTAGTTACCATGTAATTTCATACATTGATGTAAAACCACGTAACACAATGTATTTCATAAATAAAATAGACATATAACAGATTTGGACCCGCAAAAGAGGGACGTTTTCTTTTAAAATTCTGCACTTCACTGCATCTATTGAATGATTGATTAAGGTTGAATTGTGTTTTTTGCACAATTCTTCCTTCTCTCTTTGATGATCATGCTATAGTGTCAGCAATAACTGCATAATTTACCCTCAAACACAGGTTTTATTGTGTGTATCTTGAACAGTGTCATCACTGCATTTAGTATATCTTGCATCACTCACACAAGGTGAATACTGCCCCTTATTTCTTCGGAGCATGTGGCCAGTAATTACTTATACTACTCGTCTATACAGTAAGAAACTCCACCATTACCATTACCATAAACATAATTCCCAAACTGTGCCTCACAGCTGTCAATGACACTGAATAATTAATGGTGAACATATTACTTGGACTGTAGCCTGGCCTCATTACATCCTTTTGTAGGCTCTTTTCATTTATGCAGTGGACTAATTTGTGAGGGAGCAGTTAAGGCATTTCTTCATCCCCAGCGCAGTATCCCATAGCAAAGGCTCCTCTCTCTGCTGTAATCAAAGGAAAATGTGCAGCATGAGCACATTCACTTAGGGCACGCTAATCTTCAGCTCCGACTGTTTTCCGAGCTGAAAACCACCGGGAGGCTAGAGGGAGGAGGGGCATGTGACGCTGCTGTTTCCTGAATAAGGAGGTGAAGTAGATGGCAAAATGACAGGAATGATCGCGTTAATATTCTTGGTGAACGTCTGAACTTCCCCACCTCCAATTTCCTGGTTTTACCCATTAAATAAAAAAGGGAGGACTGGCTGTGGCACGAAGCTGCACAGGGATGCCCTTTGAGTCTAAATTGAAATTATGCCCTGGGCAAGGGGTAAGGTTTAAAGAGATTGTGAGGATACTGAAGAATTCCCACAGCTGTGGGGGTGGAGCAGATCAATTCGTCTTTATAATCTGAGGGGACAACATCATTAAACAGATAGTACAGGATTCCCTTTGGAGAAGATAAAGATACAACCCCGGACACGAAGATAAAACAATACAATTCAGCACTCTGCAGCAGAAAATTCAGAATCATGTAGAATGTATTGATAAAACACAAAATGTAAACTTACACTTGTGTTTCTACCATAAGTTTAATTATGGTAGAGGAGAAACTCACCCAGAGTTGCTCAGTGGGTGCAGTTATATCTCTACACTGAGTGCTATCACAGTTATCACAGAGCCAGAGGATTAAAACAGACACTGTATCTTCTGTCCAACCAGCACAATCAGGAAGCAGAATTCCTCTCAGCACACAGATTCGGGCTGTGTGATACACTGCTGATCATAACAGCATGATAGCCATCAAGTGGAGGCAGCACTTTTCTGTGTTCACTCTCACAATCACTGTGTGACCAAATCACACTGGAGTAAGACGAGAATGGCTCAGTGACGTACGTTTGGTCAGTAAACTCTAATCTTGATATAAAACAACACATCCTCGTTAGTACTTGTCAGATACAGATACTTTGCCACTGTGACGATTCATGCAGAACTCTGCACTCTGCAGTGGTTTTGGACATGTGAGTTATTTCCACTAGTCACATGCATAGTGGATTTTCAAAATAAAGTTAGTTAGATAGATAGATAGATGGATAGCTTGTCAGACTTGCCGTAAGTTAGTTTGTGTGGTTTAATGAAGTTGGCCACTACTTTGGTTAGAGTTTTTTGAAATGGCAACACAGTACGTAGAAATGGCCGCCATGATCCTGCAACGATTATTTGAATGTGAATGTCTGTTCTGCTCCTATTTTATTTATATGGCTGGCAAGCTACTTTTACAAGGAGGCCCCAAAATGAATCAGGAGCTGAGTTGAAGCACCAGCCTGCTTGTCTTTGTAGTCTAACTAATTATAAAGGCTTCTTTGTTTAATTATTTTGTGTTTGGGGAAAGTATTCGTCTCACTTTGTGTACAGAGCACCTATTTTGGCAAGAAGGCTCATTTCATGAAGACACATTTATGTAATAAAGAGTGTGATAAACAAGATCTAATAAGAGTGGGGAAAAAATAGTACAATTGGTAATAAAATGATGTGGCTGCATATGGTCTCTCTCCTTTTGCTGCTCTTTGATATTGCTGCAAAATGATAAAGGGGAAGATTTTCTGTGTCACTACCAATGTCTTTTGCCCCAAGTCTAATGAGAGATTATGAATTTCTTTAGCTAATTTGGTGAAGTTAAACTGATGAAATGATGGTTAAATTAAACAGGGATGACTGTGCTTATAGCTCCTGGTCCGTGGCCATAATGTATGTCATTTTTCATCACCCTCTCACTCTCCAGTTTTCCTTTCCTCTTCACTATAAAAGGCTGACAAATCTTTAACTCGAAATAAATAAACAAATCACTGCAGAGGTGCTTTCTGTTTTATTCCTGTAAACATCTTTAGGTGTGCACTCTGTAAAACCTGAATGCTTTATTTTGTTCCTCTCTGTGAGCATATAGCAAGGCTTGCACTTTCTTTAGAGAGCTGATAAATATAAAATATCGCCCTACGACCTGAAAGCGCCAGGGTTGCTTTGCATGACTGCACTTTGTATCTCTGCTCAAGACTGAAAGAATGTGTTGCATCGAGTAAGACCAAGAGCAACCCTGCTTATCTACATGGGAGAAAAGCAGAAAGCAGATTCAAGGTTTATGTTGCGGCGGGCCGTAATGCTGTTTGAACCTCTCGGAGAAGTGGAAATGTTGCAGCTCGGGTGCTGATGTTGTACAGTTGTGCCAAATGCTGTCAGACAAAGTCTCTACATAGATTTGCCAACATGTGCCAAGACCCAGAGCTTTGCCAGGACATACTGTCACCCAGAACTAATCTAGCACAGACAGGCATGGACAGGGCACAGTTTTCACTTATTTACTCACATCTAGTGCAAGCCTCACTGCTGCCTTTTGCTGCTGACTCACTCTGAATTTAACTAGCATTTCAATGTTTGAAAAAAAAAACCCACAGTCGGAGTTGTTTTCCACAGATATTATGCACATACATAATTTTATTTAGATGCCTGGAAAGGAAGGATGTCATTTTATGTAAAACTGTGTTTAATTTGAATATTTCCAGCTCATGACTCTGTATTATATCACAACATATCATAATCCAAATTAAATGAAACATGCTGTTGTGACACTATTGCTGTTTTATCTATCTACAAATCACCTCTCTCCGTGGTTTACCAAAGTGCCTCTACTGTAAACATCGGGGTTTAGCACAGACCTGAATCCCCCTCCAAGAGCCTCAGTCTGTCATGTGCTGTCTCAAACCAATGGGTACCATGTCTATAACCCCGGCCAAAAGGCTCAGCTGGGCTTTGTGCTGGGAAATGGACTGCTGGACCCTGCCAAAAAGCCCTCAAAGTCATTTCTCCCAACTGTAGTCTTGGGGATTCTTGTTAATCCACCGTACCCATCATCTATAAATAAGTGGCACACTTGTGGAGAGGGCCGTTTAGAAAGAGTGGTTTGAGGCCGGACACTTACAAGGCCTATCATTCTTCATTTCCACTCCACTGAGCAAAGCAAATTGGAGGCGGCCAGCAGGAGCAGGTAGCGAGACAGGAAGTCTGTATGTCAGGTGTTGTTAAAAAGACTTTTCTCTCAATTTTCAAATCCGTCACTCTTTATGGCAAATAAGAAGAGCTGTAATTCAAGGTATTAAAGTAAATCAACTGCAATGTAAGTATGCATTTCTCTATAGAGTGCTTCAGTGTTTCTTCGTCTTTACTTTTCATAACTTTAATTTCTTTGGCCGGGCATTTACTGCAATTATAAATGCTGTAAAACTTAATTCCGAGTGGCTGTTTTTTTTTCCTCTTAACTTTAAGATGCCAGGGGCGGTTTGACTCCCCAGTCAAAGTCTGCACTAAACCGTAAATACACCACAGCCATGATAGGGAATGAGTTGTTTGTTTCACGTCACTGCTTTGCAAGATATTTGTTTTATAAATTGCCAAGGGGTAAGGCGATTATACAACCTAATTCTCATTGTGGCATTAATTGCCAAGTAGTTAATTAAAATGCACAGTGATTGGAGTGTACACTGTCCCGCAGGATGTAATAAAGCTGATATTATAAACACTTGATTGTAAGACTGATACCATGATATGCACCATCTCAGCTATCAGCATTAATGAGGTCTTGAAATTATACTTCCTGTCACCTTTTGTTTCTCCTAGTCATGTCTGAAAACCATATCTGCCACTTTCATTTCCTGTCACTAATAACTCATTAAAAGGCTAACCTCCTTACAGCAAGAAGGATGGGCCATGTTTAGCTATGTAAAACTAGTTATTAGGCTTTTATTGCTAAGGGCAATAGGGTTAAATGGGTAGGATTAGCGGACTGATTAAAAATATTACACTGCTAAATTGAACCAGGGGATGTAGACGAGGCGACAGACTTTATTGTCTGTTTGGTTTTGCTTTTGTTAAATGTCTCTGTTGTTGTTTATTTGTCATTATTTCATTAAATATTCTGGCTCTGTCATGAACTTTCTTTCTCCTTTTGTACTTCAGAGGAAAAGTTATTGCCTTAAAGTTGTCTTAAATAATGCATTCATAACTCACAAACAGTGAAGAAAACAACAGCAGCAACAATTTTAATACAATAGTGCAATGGTGCAGATATGCAGTTTGTCTGCCATTTACAATGAATATCCTGTAATTATAGATAGGGGAGGATTTGTGATTAAATAAAGATTAACTTTTTGTATTAATATTGTTTGCTTCTCTCCTAAATTGTTTAATCTTTGGAGATAAAGAATGACTTTAATGACCAGACAATCATTTCTGCATACGGTTGTTTGATGTTTTAAATTGGATGCCACATGTTTTGCATTCACCATAATGGCCTAAATAAGTTTTTATGGCTGTGAGGCAGCTCTGACCAGCTGGCGTGCTCTCTGCCCCTTTGAGCATCGCAGCAATATTCAGTCCGCTGACGGTTGTTTCATGTCTGTCACAATCACAAGACTCTGCAGATAATATCCAGTAGCTGTAAAACAGATGTGCTCCGACTGTTAACTCATCACATATGGGTGAGTTTATTATCCAAGTATGCAGAATGGAGGATGTTGCCACTATAAATTCTAATGGGGATATGAATATTCAGTAATATGCGTAGGCTGTTGAGATTGTAAGATAACTTATAACTGATTGCTAGTCAGGCATTTCTGCTGTATGTTACCTGCCCAGTGCCAGACAGCAGACATTTAGCCACTAGCTTGAAAAAAATAAATAAAAAAAAGTCAAGAATTTAGCAGCTAAAGAGACAGACGTATTCCTCCTGGTGGAGACCAAACCAGAGCCAAAAGGACAGTAAATAATGGATTCCTGTTACTGACCATCAGACATATGGTCCAAGTAAAAACAGTCTTGTTCTGAGTCTGTTAGCTGGGTATTTAGTCAGAGCAGGATTGGTCAGAGAGCACCCATTTTTATGTGTACCATTGTCATTGGAAAGAGCTGTGGCCATTGTCACGTGCTAACTTCCACAGGCCTATAAACATCCGTAGAAACCAACTTGCAGCAAGTCATGGACTCACTGAGGTTTCGCAATTATAAAAAGATTAACAGTTGAGACATGGGCTGTGGACGTGAGAGCCAACAGTCTGTCACCTCACTACATGCCGCTATAGGTGAGAGAGCAGCTCCAGAGATGGAGAAGCTAGTTAGTTTGCAAACTAACTTGCCATATTCCACCGTAGCTGCCAACGTGTTTTATTGCTCCACAGATTCGTATTGTCAACTTCTCCAACTATCCTGGAGTGTTGAAATTAGGTTTGATTACCATCTAATAAGAATGGCTGCTTGGAATATATGGGTAAAAGTCAAATAAACACCTTCCAAAAAATATTCAAGGCACTCACTCACATTACCAAAATGAAATCTATTTATGTACTGAAACATTTTTCAGTTCTTGCACCATCATTGTTGCTGCCAATCTCTCAATCACCAGAGAACAGACTCGCTTTAAACCACATTTTGACGTCAATCCTGGCAATCTTTCAATTAAAATTGTGCCCAGAGTTGCATGAAACACAGTAATAGCAGATCCTGTCAAGGTGAGATTCGTAGATGAATGTGGGGTGTCTGGATTTAACTAATGTGGCTCCTAACTACTGGATTTCATCCATCAACTGAAACATTATATTTTGCATATATGCTCCTAAAGAACAATGAACGTGAGAGTGTCACAATAATTTCCCCTCCAGAAACTCTCATTGAAACCTCCAATCTATGATCTAGATTTTTAAAATTCCTGTGATATCACCAGACAATGTACTGTGACACATATACCACGATCTAAAAGCGCTTCTCAATACATCTTCCATATTTTATGAATGTACACCTCTCCAGTCCTTTTTACATAACTGGGATGTAACTGGAACACCGCCACACTCTCATCATCATTCTGAATAAAAGTGCCTGTGGTCTCTGTTTTCCCTCTTACTGGGGAATGCCACGGGTGTCAAAGCAATCATGAGAGCTTAGAGGCATAAAGTCCAATGCTACCCTCCTGCTGTCAGCCCGCTAGCCCACCACTCTGCAGCCCTGATCCAACCTGACACATGGGACTGTTCAGTCTGTCCTCCAATACCTTTAGGGCTCTTTCTTTCCTTCATAGGCCTAATTATCTCTCTTTCTTTGGAAAATAACTCGAAGACGATATTTTGGATTTTCTTGCCACCGGCTCAGTACGGCTTTCATAGCATCTAGCGTTTTTCATATGACCTTGTGAAGTCTTCAATTCAGTAACCAGTTGCTAGATTAGCAGTGCCACTCATCCTAGTTTATGCTTTTCATACTTATACTGAAAGAAGGTTGTGCACTCTAATTTGTAGATGACCAACCTTATTAGGAGCCAGGAGACATAGGTTATTATGACCCATAGTTACATTTATTACGCAGCGACCTCTAGTGGCCACAGTTATTATGATGCTTTATTCTTTGTTTCCTAAACTTTAGTACAGCTAAGAAGCTGTGCATTGTTCCTAACAAATAATCAAATGAATAGATAGGAGGATGTAATGTGATGTAGTATAAAGACTGAGAAAGTCCACAGCCATGTATGAAAGTAGTTATTTTAACCCAAAACGTGATTTTTTCCTAACCCTAACTTACTTTCGTTGCCGAAATAAAACAAAGAAGTTCCATCTCACAGCGTTGCCCATGTTTTTAAAAACCAGTGTAAGATATCGTACAATTGTTGAGTTTTTGTTAAATATTATACTAACTGTACAGGAGGATACGCTCATTGTTATTGTGTGACTTTCAGTCTCGGATCTGAAATGTGTAAATAAATAATTCACCAGACCATGCTAGTTTGTCTAAAGAATGAACAACATATGTCACCAGATTATTAAAATATTAACTACCAAAGATTTTTTCCATCTACTCCAGAAGTATATTTGTAATGTAGAACATGTTACATGTTCATAGAGCTCCCCTCCGGCTCTCTAGAGTCAAATTGACGTCAAGGCTCAGTGTGCGCTCATGGTTTAAGCATGTCAGCAGTGACTACATGATCACCTCAGCATGCTGTTTTAATGGCACACCCCATGTTGCACTAATAGCTCATGTTCTTTGCCCTCCCCCATCCTCATCCTCTGGGACTTTACAGATAGGCCATCCACTGTATCGGAAAGGGATTTCCCCTTCCGACCCCATTGCCTCTAATTCTGCAGATCCATTTTTCCTGGGTTTTACTCCCTTCTGCTTTCTGCATCATTGCTTGATCCATGATGGTCAATCTTATAGTAAATGTTTTCATGCTCCTAACCCATAAACAATATAATATCGCAGAATATATTAAGCAGGGTTTAAATTACATAGTCACATTGTTACCTCAGCAGCATCCATTTGAATACAAAATGTCTGAATGAACGTCAATTTCTCATCTTGCTCAACGTGACAGATAGTGTTTTCTCATGTTCTCCATATAATTTTCTGTCTAGAAGATCAATAGAGTCTCACTCTTGGAGTGAAATAGCCCGTGCATTGCTGTAGACACACATCTCTGGCTTTACAGCAGAAGGAAATGGATTACACATACATACATGCTGGAAATATTAATGTACAATAATAAATGGCCATAGCAGATGTGGTAGCTGACAGCAGTCAGTGGTCTATAATGGGCCCTCTATTGTGTATCTGAAATGACTCATTCGCTTTATTTATGGCTTTCTGATGACACTGTAAATAAGTTTGCACATTATGTAGTCCTGTGAATTACCAGATGAGATTGCATAAAATGCAATTTTGCCCCATTGTTGTCTGCTATGCATTTTTTCGCACATTGACGGCGTTACGTGCTGAACATATATCCGTGTGTAACCAGCTACATACATACTTAAGTTGTTATATTTGTATTTTTGACAGCACAGTGAGATTAGCGGAGATCGACCGGGCTATAATGATGACCATTTGTGTGTGCCTCGATTCAAAATGAAGAATGACTGTGTTCTGTTTTTTCCTTCCTCTCATTATGATACTCCACTCCTTTCAATCGACGGCAGGCTATTCTATTTCAAAGTGTCATGTTTAATGAACAGTTCATTCATTTACAGCCAGGGAAGGGAGGGAAGGAGGGAGGGGACTGGGCAGTATCAGACTGACAGAGAGGAAATCAAAAGAAATGAGAGGGGATAAATGATCGCAGAGAAGGAGAATCAAAGAGAGAAATGGAGTAAAAGAAGGGGGAGGGAAATGAAAAGCGTTGGGGGGGTTTGCAGGGGAACTGTGAGCTCAGTGCTGTTGGATTGTGTGTCTCCTCATGAGGGTCCTTAGGCTGGAGTCACTTTATTCAAACTCACAAATTAAAGAATCAGGGCTTTTCCCACTATTCTTTGCACAGAGACCCCAGGGTGGGACTTGTCTTATTGTGTTGGGAAGGATTTTGACAAATGTATTTTTCTCTTGTCTAAACCCCCCCAAACACCCCACTGTTTCCAAAGCCAACCATGTAAGGATGACAGCGAAGACATGGGGAGAGAACATGAGAAATGCATTTGCTGTCATGTACTGCCCATACGATGATGAGCTGGCAGTCAGTCGTGCCCATTAAAGATAAAACCGCAAACATACACATAGACAGGGACACATAACCGACTGTACTCTGTGTAAACTGCTGCAAATGTGACGCTCTGATTATAAAATTATTCACTGATTGTTGAGTCTTCAAAAGAATTTGTTCCCTGAAGGGATGTTGTACTTTGGCCCTTTGATTCGTCCATACTAGCCACATTTTCTGAGGACAACAGCAATACTTTCAAGGTAAGAATGTGTATCCCCGAGCTGAAAAGAGCCAAGTCAACAATCCCCTTGGAATGCATTAGAGACTCATCAACGTTACCCTGCCTTAAAAACATCAGCTCAGCTCTTTCTTTTGCCCATCCCTTGTGGCGAACACATTCTCATTAAATAACTTCCATAACAGAGGTGCAACCTAAGAACAGGTGATGGAGAATTTCCAGTTGCCTCAAGGGATTTGTAAAGCTACAAATAGAAGCCTGCGACTATTGATCTGGTAACTCTTCTCATTCACAGTTCGTTCTTACACCTAAAATAAAACAGACACTGTGGTTTGCATGTAACCCAAGTAAGTGTGGACAATGAGGCACATATGGTATGAAGTACAGATGGTATAGTTAGCTTTTATATGTCACTATGGCAAGTTTTACATCACGTTATTACATAGAGGTGCTTGTTTTTTAAACTTAAGCTTTATTTACCAAACCTTACAAAGTATTTCCATTTCACAACATTAACCACGTGGTTGAAGCTGCAACCAACACATGTTTCAACCAGCAGCTATGCAACCATTTCACATTGTTAAATAAAACATTTTGTACGATATCATACAAACTGTTGTGCAAATGTTTTCGCAAAAGATGAACCTTTATATGATAAAATATTGATCTTGTACAGGTTGGAGAAAAATGATTAAATCCATTAGTTACAATGGATGATGAGGAAGAAGTTGACCACAGTCTTCAACATTGATTCTACTAGAAACCTTTATGCAGAACTGTAACCGTACTGCTACCAAAGGATTTGAACAGCAGGCATTGGTAATCTTGAAATAGCACTGTACCATTTCACATCTACTTTTCAGCCCCATGAAATTGTCTATTAGCTTGAGCCTGGGGGCATGAGAGGCCAAAAAGAGTGAGATTATTTAAACTCACTGAAGGTCATTGGTTTTGTGGCTGAGGTCATTCACTGAATAGACCCTGGGGGGCTTTTTTTTCTCCCTCTCTCTATCCCTCCCCCTCTCTGCTTTTTTCTTGTCTGCTCTATCTTTCCACTCTTATCTTCTCTTTATTTTCCCTTAATCCATCCCACCTTTTCTGCCTACTTTTCCTAACACCTTATTTACCTTTTAGCTTTGGATATTTTCCTATTTCTCAGGCCCAACTGCGATATCGCAGAGTTCTGTATGTGCTTCGTCAGGGAATCCAGCAGGGCACAGCCAAAGAGGTTTTTAGAGATAAGATAGCAGTGTGCAAAAAAAAGAAAAAAATGAAAAGATGACCCCCACATGTACACACACATGAACACACATACTTACAAACACACAGTTGGCATCTGTCTCCATTACACAACAAGAAATCCTTGGAGCAGAAGACAGGTAGATAGAGATAACAAGTCACCTGCACTTCTCAAATCCACTGGAGCCGTTCCATTTGTGCTGTGCATCTCCTCTTCATTTATCCCCTTGTCTCCACAAATTTTACCCACGGGCTCAGTGGAGCTTGTTTTTTTCACCATACATAGTAAGATACAGGAGTATGTGACTTTCCTTCAAATTTTCTCTTTTGACATGTTTTCTACTATCAAGGATTTTTACCTGAGAATCCCAAGAGGCTTGTATTGCAGCGTAACTATTTGACTTGCATGTTTCTGTTTCCCTCTCTGCCTTTTAACTAAATATAGAATAGTCACCTTGGAGTTCAAAACATTAAGGTTATCTGTGCTGTAGAGCAATGTTTTGATGATTTGGCCCACATGTTGTATATTCACACTCTGTAAAATGAAAGCCAGGTTTTTCAACTTTATTTCAATATTTTCAGCTCATACATGGGTTTAGAAAATTACCCATAGTCTGCAGAGATGTTTGGCCACTTGGGGCAGCAGAAACAAGTTGTGAACAGAGCATTGACATACCACTTCCTTTCAAGATGATTTGCGTATTTTCAAGCACAGCAGTTTATTTAGCTTGTGTTTGTTTCTTTGTGTCCAAAAGTCCAATATTTACCCTCTTTTAGCTCTGCTTTGTGTCCCCTCCAACTCCTCAGGGAAATATTTGGTTCTTTAGCTGTTAAACGCTTCTTTATTTTTATCAGCTAGTTACTTATAGTATCTGAGTAGGTTGGTTATTGTGGGTTTTTAAAGCTTTTTTCACTGAAAACAGCTTCTTGTTGCAGCCTAAATGGAAACCCTAACAGTAAAGCTGCAGACAGACAGCTAAAGGCTGGACAGACAGACAAAGCTGAAAACAAGGCTGTTCTTCCTACCTCATCAAAAGTTGATATTCTGGAGATTTTTAAAGAACGGTGACTGTTGACCGCTGGTTGAGGAAAAAAATACAAAACATAAAAAAAAGACTTTGTGAGGGTTATATGTGGCAGGATATTACTCTATTCCAAATGCATCATTTTTTGGTGAGCAGAAAACCCTGCAGGGTAGCTCTGTGACACGATGGTGGAGGTGGACGGTGTGAAAGCTTACCGTGTGTTGGAAGCTGATGGGTGTCATTGTAAGATGCTTGGTGTGAAGCTCTGGATGGCCGAGTGGGGAAATTAAATTGTGCAGAGTAAGCTGCCTTCCAGCAATTTATCAGGAATGCTATGGGAAGGATTAGCCAGCATAGCTCCAACACAGCTAATGGTGATATAACTAGCTGCTGACTTGTTCACACTGTAATGAACAGGCAGTCTGGTGTCTTGTTATTCCCTTTTTGCATTTCTAGGTCATTTATCATACAGTTTAGCTGGTTCTTCAGAGAAGGAAATGTTTTGATTTTATCTCTGTGGTGTTTTCTCCCCAAAGCCTCGATTATGCAACTGTTTATGGAAATGGGGCAACGGTAACTACTGAATTATCTAACTTCTTCTCCTCACTAGTTGTGAATCAATGTTGGTTTTAAAGGGGGTGACATGAGGGTAGGGGAGGCAAGCCTGGACCCACCCGCTGGCCCCCCTTACTACAGTAGAGCACAGCGTGTCTTTAAGAGGCGATAGCAGGGTCTGTCTGAAAGCTGGATGGAGATACTGGTATTATATGAAACCAGATGACCTCAGGCATCCACTGGTACTAAATCATGCTAGCTTGTTGGGAAGGGGGGCAGATAAAGCTCAAAGGTTAGGCCAAAGTTTGGCTTTTGGAAATTAGCATGGCCATTTTCAAAGGGGTCCCTTGACCTTTGACCTCAAGACATCCAACGAATTTTCATGAAGGTGTTCATATGATATCCTACTAAATGTGACAAGCACCAGTTTGACCCATCCACTAACCCAACAGGCGACTTAATGTCTTCCAACATTACATTACTTCACCTCACCAGTCAAAATTCACCTCACCAGTCAAAATTTTGTGGGATACCCATGAATTACGCTGCCTGACTTTTGATAGCAAATCATAAGAACCAAACAAACATCCTCAGATATCTGAATGAATATGGGCTCTATGGGTGCTTATGAGTCTCACCTTTGCCATGCACACTTTATTTTAAACCCATTGAATTTCTAGAAAGAAACATGTATTATGTATGCAGTTTACAACCCCTTTTCCAAAAGAAAATTGGCATTAATTCAGGATTCATAGTCTGTATTTACAAAAACAGAAGTTAATCAGTTTGAACATAAATAAACTGCCTTTGTACAAAACATCTGTGAGGTTTTTAATGCTTGCCTTATTCATTCAACTTTCTCGTTTTCTCTGTGTTTAACTCTGGCCTGACTGAGATTACTAATCAGTAAATCAACAGCTCAGCTAAGACTTTTTTTGCAAGGTTAACTACAATAAAGATGCTACAGTTCTGTGGAAATGTGCCATGAAGATAAGGGAAAGAGACATGTCAAAGAGTGCCTCTCCATCCAGAAGCAAGGCGCATGGGACGTTTTTCAGCGAATAAGTAGGGCAGCCCTAATTCTAATTTGACAGCTTCCTCTAACGCTTTTTTCTCAGACCCTCAGAAAAGAGAGAGAGAGGAGAAGCCTGTAAAGCAAGAGAGAAGCAAGAATAGAGTAGAAGACGATACTATGGGCATGCACACATTCATGTACCGTACATGCATACGCAAACACATGCATGCATGCATGTGAACAGCCCAGAGCAGTCCAACTGTATGTCTAGGTCATCTTTCTCAGCATTTCTTCTCACTCATTGCACAGCATGGGCAAAGTCACTCACAAGACCGGCAGTTTGTCAGCATAACAGGCTTTTCCAGGGGGCTCCCACATGAGTTTGTGTATGTTTCTAGTTGTGTGTGTCATAGTGGGATTGTACAAATGGACAATCATGCTGGCATACTTTGGTGAATCTTTGTTCTGGATGTGTGTCTGAGTAAACAGTGCAGCCTGCTTCAGTGTGTGAGACTCTTTCTCAGCCTCTCCACAGGTGCTCTGTAGGCCATCACCATTTCATTTCTCTGCAGACTGATTGAGGAGGCAGGAGGGCTAAAAACGGCTTTTTGTCTTCTGTTTGTATACGATTTCACAGGTGGAGGGACCCAAACAACTTTACCAATTTAGTGTAGATTTTATGCCAATGATGCAGCATCTTCTCATTTGACGCCACTTATCACAGCAGGTTTAAAAAAGCTCTGCATATATCCATACTCATATTAAACGGCCGATTATTCCATGTTTAAAAACACAAAGGTTGCCTGTCTGTAGAAGTAATGCTAGACCCTTTTTCCTTTAAAAACACTGTTTTGAAATAAGCAATATATTGACAGGACAACACAACAGTCTGTATCTGACTGACTACATCATAAATTAATCATCTGCAACATGAAGCCTACAGGCTCGATGAGAAATTTGTGCTAATGTGTAAAGCTCACTAGTTTGCTATTCCATAGATGTCAGGTAACATTTTATTTTATTTTTTTACTCTCTTTAATCTTATTATTCTTTTTATTTTCCAGTCTGTATTCTCTTTTATGCTGGCATTAAAGGTGTCACTGAGAAGAAGAAGAAAGGGGTCCTGCGGATCTTTCTTCAATAACACTCTAATTATCGACTGTAGCTGTTGTATTGTTCTCACCAGCTATTGTTGTGTTGTGCTTGTGTGTTTCCTTCTGCCTTTTTCTCAAGGGATTTGTTGTTGGTGATATAAGGGAGAATGCAAGCGTGTCTCTGCCTCACTGTGTGTAGGAATAAAACAGCCCTTAAAATTTGTCAGCCTCCTCGGCTATCACCTTAAGCTCCTCTCCTAGATCTAATTAAAAAACACCATTTTTTTTTCTTTTACCATGTGCCTTTGTGCTTGTTTGTGGACCTATGAAGCTTAGTACTGGCGTCTGTAGGCTTCTTCTGCCCCCATGTGGTAGAAAAGAAGAAAAATGCAGTTTTTCACAAACCTATTAAATAAGTGAGCAAGAACTATTATTTCATTGTCAAACAGTAATTAACAACAGTATGTGGTTGGTAAGGTTTCCATCCTGTGTGTCATCATGGTAAAACCTGGTCCTGGACATGTTCTGTAGCAGGAGGTACCACAGAAGTTTTGAATGCTTTGCCAAGTGTTAGTATGTCTGTCTGTGTACAGATTTTGACACTGTGATAGTCACAACAGTGCAAGATGCAGTTACAACTGTACATGGGTATGGTTGGGTTGAAAATAAAGCAGAGTTCGAAGATTGGTGTGGTTTGAGGAAGCTAGTGTCTCTGCCCACTAAGATTTCACATCTTTTACAATATGTTATTTAGATGTACTTGCTTACTGAACAACATTTTTTGCAAGGTCATTGCCAGTGAGAGGCTTACTTCGTCAGATTTATCAGCTTCCTCACCTATCACCTTAATCTCCTCTCTCAGATATGATTTACCGTGTGCCTTTGTGTGAGATTGTGCTTGTTTTGGACCCATAAAGCTTAGTTCTAAAGCTTAGTTGCCAGTGAGAGGCTTAGTTTATCAGACTAACTGTCAGTCTGATAGGATAAGCTACTGGTGGCTCTTCCTGAGTGGGTAACGATAAGAGTCAGAACATCAGTTACGGTACCTTCAGCCACACACAGTCTGCTTCCCTTCATAAAACTCAAGCTGTAACCAGGTGGGATGCCATATTTCAGGACCAGTCACAGAAGCCATGAAGTCACCACCTGCTGACATGTGCTGGTGCTGATGATGGTGAGGTTGGTGTCTGCGTGGGCTGCCACTCCACATGTGGCTAATGTCAGCTCCACGCTCAGCTGGTTGCACTCTCTGTTTATCTGCAAACAGAAGACAGGCTACTGCAGGCCACAGCCAACACCAAATCGACATAAACAGCCAGCTTAACTGCCTGCTCTCCTGCGCTCTGCCACGTTAACAATTGCTTCAAGGCTCATTTTCGCTCCCCTGACTAGGAGAAAAACAACCCCCTCCTTTCCTAACTCTGCCAATGAGACTGTCGATCTCACACAATTACTGTTATCGGTGGCTGGATTGACTGACAAGCTTTAGTTCTACTGTAGGAACCTGTCCACTGACATCCTGGAAATCCTTAACTACAACAAGTCTTTTTAAAATGTATGTTTTAACAGTAAAACATGTATTGAAAAAATATCACAAAAGCTATTTTTTGGAGAAACCACTAAATTAAGTAAACACAACATTTTTATTTTAACAGATCATATGAGATTAACATAACAGATCCAATCAGATACACTTTTCTCCTTCTGGAAATTTGTCCTGGGCCATTAGATACCACTGCACTCACAGACAGTTCAACACATACATGCATACAATTTCACATGTGTAGACATTTTTCACAAGAGTGAAAAAAAGATAAAAACACAGTAAGAACCAGATTGTCATTTGCAATAATCCCAGTATGGCACAGTCTCCACATCCTGAATAGTGTTAAAGACGGAGCATGCAAAACCATGCTCTACTGTTGCAAATGCATACAAGAAAAAAAAGGTCATGAAGGACATTTAACTTGATAATAGGAAGAAGA
This sequence comes from Serranus cabrilla, assembly GCA_903364295.1. Taxonomy (NCBI): domain Eukaryota; kingdom Metazoa; phylum Chordata; class Actinopteri; order Perciformes; family Serranidae; genus Serranus; species Serranus cabrilla. The sequence continues at coordinate 34,484 of CAFUXE010000716.1, forward strand.
TAAATCATCTGACAAAAAATAAAAACCAGACACTGCTGGTTGTGGTGTTGGTGGGGGCTGAAAATCCTGCAGAGAATCTGCAAAGACTGGGAGCCAGAGGGGCCCACATCACTGCTGCATTAACTATGGACAATGTGTGTCTGTGTGCTATTGGAGGGGGAGATCAGCTGGTGAAAGTTGGAGTTGTGTTTGCAAGTTTTTGTGTAGTGTTCACTGAAGAGCTTTATGTAAAATCTGCATTTCCCCTCCCACACTCCGTCCACAGGCTACCTGTAGCTTACTGTATTACATTCGGTTTGCTGCTAAACAAGCCACTGTGGGAGCTTCACACCTACACTTTCAGGGAAATCTAGATTGTATGATCTTACAGAACTTAACAAAGTTTAACCCTGCAGCGTCATCGCTCTACTCTGTCTCGCTTCTTTTTCCCGGAGCTAAAATGACCTTACAAACACAGCATAATGTACAGAATCAAAGGGATTTTTAGTCCCCATCTGCTGGAACTCATTTCCACTGAAAACTTTCTTCTTCTTTCAGTTTCCTGTTACAAAGCTCGAACATCATATGGCAATATTACATGTATATTGAATATCTTGCTGTCCAAATATTACATTTAACCTCCAGCACACTTACACTGAGACA
>CAFUXE010000716.1:49004-98643 GCA_903364295.1 Serranus cabrilla
TCTCCACACATTAAGGCTCAGGACCTTCTTGCTGTGAGGCTGCAGTGCTAACAACTGCACAGTCATGCCAGACAGTTTCCAAAAGAATCTAAGAGATGCCAAACAGTGATAAAAAATAGGACAAAGAAATCCTTGAACATCCACTCAAAACAGTTGTTGTTTTTGGTGTCATTGCTGCTCAGTTGTTGCCACTCATGATAATTAAATGCAGTTTGATCTTCCTCCATGCCATCTGTCCATCCCATCCAGTCCATTTGGTAGAACTGAATTCTCCCCACTCTGCAGCACACTACATGCTCTTTGCTAAAGCAACTAGAGCAATGCTGAGAGTCCGTTTCAACACTACCGCAGGGAAGGAAGTCCTATTAAAATCTGTATTTCATATTGGAGCAGTACAGCAATATATCATGAATGAAGGGAAGATAAACGTCTTTGGTATCAATCACTGGTAGATTTGGCTCATCCTGGTCCTGCAACTTCCATAAACTCTCCTTCTCCCAGAAGGGAGCATTGTGGAATTGTGTTATGGGCTCAGGTTCAACTCCACTTCCTGACTTCTTTGAGTTAGAAATGTTGCTCTGTGCCCCCTATGTTTCCACCAGTATCACTTTCATACTTCAATCTCTGCTGCTTTCTTTTTCAGTCGAGTGCACCAATATTCCAACTCATGTCTCTATTATCCTCTTTGTAGTTATTGTATGTGGTATAATCTTTTACAGGCATCTTGACATTGCTACAGAGAGGTTCTCAATGCTTATAAAAAGACATATAAAAATGCATCTAGACAGTTATTACTTATTTTGCAATGTGGAATATATTTCTAAGTGCCATTTTATATGATATGGGATAACTTTTGTGCTTGACTTTGACTGTGGATTTCAATAGCATTAGAAATATGTCAGAATAATATTATATACTGTATTACCTGGACCATTATGGCCTATGTCTATGAGGATATATACCTGAATCTTCTATTTTGAGAATTAATTTCCATTTATATCAGCAGTAAAGGTTTGGATTTAATGTAGTGCCAGTGTGATTCAGTTCATCACAAGTTTCAAACATGCTCTCTGACGCCTGGATTTACATTCTCACAGTTTTATATATTCAAACATCAGTTCTGACTGTACAACCGGTGTCTTCTACTTCTGGCCAGTGGAGGATAAGAAGGCTAAATGCCTTGGTCAGGGGCACATAGCCACAGGCTTTCAGAATGAGGGAAGAGTTGTGTGGAGCAGCAGTGTGCATACCAAGTGAAGACATGCAAATAAGATAGGGAAAAGCATGAAAAGCAATGATGCTAATCGGCTAAAGTTGATATAAATGCACACTGTAGGATAGAAGAACTAAATAAGAGTGGGGGTCGGGAATTATTTGACAACTTTAAGTCTGGTCTGTGCCTATGAAGAGACTTTCTGCAAGAGCCAGTTTGTGTCAAAATGTAATTTCTCTTGCATTTTTGACCCAGTCACTTTTCATAGAGTCTGATTTGCCTTCTTGAATCCCAAGTATGTTTTTAATTGGGTGGCACTTCTAATATATATTTGCTGTCATCTCAGGGATTCCAGGTTTCTCTGCAACAATTACATCCTGCCTGAATTAGCATTTTAATTACAAGGTGATTTTGGCAATAATGCTGAGCATTGAATGATTTCTAATTAAGGAGACTTCAGAAAATTATTCCTGAAATTAATGACTGGAGCTATTTTCAAGAACATAACTTCTCCCTAACAATGAATTTAAATTGGGGGCTTGGTCAAAACGGTGTAGAATGTCAACCTAAATCACATACTTAAAAGAAGTACAAGCCCCCTACAGGGACAATAAAAATCAACATGGATACCCCACAGAAAGTGGGAAACGGTTAGCAAATCTGCCTGCTGTAATCTTGATTAAAGGTCGGAGTCACCTGTGGGGACCGTCAAGTTAGAAATGAGTAATCACCACTCTTTTTAAGTCCTCACAAAAAAGCAGTAAGTAGAACTATTGCGAGGAACTGCGCCTTTGTGTTCCTTCCCTGTAAGCAATTACAGTGTAATACCTGCCTGCACCCTTTTAAAGGAAACTGCCGAGTATGTCCTGTACTGTGTTCATTTGCCGCCTGGCCTGAACAATGGCTCTTTCTCTTGGTGGAGCCGATTACGGATGGTGAGTCAAGTTGTTTACTGCATGGTTTGTGCACATTAATTGCCATCCACTTAAGCCTGTTTAAAGTGAACATCCTGACCCCAAAGGGGAAAAGTCTGGAGCATCACGTTGCTGCTGTTTATTCATCTTTTAAAAGTACAGTTGCATTGAAGGAGTGGCTTGAAGTTCACAACAGGATGTACTGTGCTGTCCGATTCAACGTTAATCCACTCAGTATCACTGAGATCGTGATATGTGGCAAAATTCACAATCCCAATGCATTCTGGGCATAATCCGTACTAAATCCAGGGGTGAATCCCATTTGGTGAGTTCGAGCCTCCTCTCACTTCCCCTTTTGCTCCTCTGGCTTGTGACCCAGAAATCGATCTCAGCACTCCATCCTCAAGGACGTCCCAATTCCTAAAATGCATCTCGAGGAGCGTGGAGACTTGCCAGAGGAGCTATGAGCAAGAATACAGCAGTGTATACTTTGCAGAAATCTTTTTGGCATCCATTGGCTTTTACTTTTTCATTTAACAACTTTATTGAGACAGTTATCAAGTTTAAAATACTTGTGTGTATCAAACTTGAGTCTACAAACACACCAGGGGGAGCAAAGGCTGCAATAAAACACATGGAAATAAAATAAAAAGTTGAATAAGTATCTTGTGACGCTTGAAGTGATTGTAGCCACTATTTTAACAGCCTTTTTGTTTGTATACTCAAATAAAGAGGATGTGTTGTTTCTTATGTGCAGTCAGCTTTTAAGAATTTGGCTTTTTGCTTAAGAATTTGGATTTGTGATGATAACATTTGATCAAGAAGATATTTATGCCCACTACTGGGCAAAAGAGCTTTCATAGACATCCAACAAGAAACAAAAACACATTTGGAAGCTCTGCTGTTTCTGCATAATTGGTTCAGCTGTTCTGATTATTATCTTTTGCTCCATTTTGTTTACTGTTGACCATTAAAAGTTTGACTCAATATTTACACTGTAAGCTTTCGTCTTTTTCTTGTCCCTTTGCTGCCTCCGACTTCCAGTGATTAAGTGAGATTTCCCGAGGGGGATTCCAGAGTTGACAAAGGTGTAGTTTGAAAAGCTATTAAACGAGGGTGTAGGTGTTCTTACTGATGGCTATGCTGTTGGTGTTTGTCAGGAATAATACAAACAAATCAACACCCCACACATCCATGAGCCTCAGGACATGCATTAAATGCTTGATATCAGGATGTTTGCCATATGTTAAACATCTGGGAAATGTATATTCCTGTAGTAAGTCATAAAATATGCTTCAGTAAATGCAACTCTGTAAAACTTAGCTGATGGCAAAGACTTGATGAATTTGTGTTTTCAGGCAAAGTGGGACGTGATGAAAGCTTGGTTAGCACTCAGTAAAAGTGTCTTATATAGATTTGTGCGTCGAGTAACACTCGTAACTTTTCAGTAAAAGCATAAAGGATTATTTCATCTTTAGTACTGGCACATAACTGCCAGTTACCAGCATAACGGTTTGTATGTTATATTGTACAACCCCAGTTCCAAAAAAGTTGTTATGCTGTGAAAAATGTAAATAAAGACAGAAAGCATCAATTTCAGAATCCAGTGAATATTCACCAAAAACAAAAGTTGATTAGGTTGAACATAAAATGTCCAGTGTTGTGCAGTTTATAATTAAATGTTACAAATGAATTGAAACATTTTATTTATTTATTTTTAATGTTTAATTTATTTCTGTATACTGATTATTAACATTGCTGTTGTTATGCTTTAACATGACTGACTTGATCTTCTTGTTATTCTTATTCATTTCAGTAGCTGTTGTTTGAAATCACAGTGTTTACCATGTGTGAAAAACTTCAACCCTTTGTGTTGGTACGTTTTCTCCCCTCAAAGGTTTACTGCCGCCCCAGGGGGGAAAGAGCAAGGGTTGCAGCTGCTCAGAAACTTTAATAATTAACTGTTTGTTGTTTGAAGAAACATACAATGTAAGCATTTATTCAGACAACTGGGTTCAACATGTAGCAAGTGGAAAGATGTGTGTACTAATTCTGAATGGCGCAACATAGTGTATGAGCTCAACAAATCAGCTATAGTCTGAAGAAGCTCCTGCACACAAAATCAGTCTTTTGTAGCTTCTTTGCATCATTAATCTTGCATTCACCTTTAATATATTTCTCTTCTCCGGCTGTCAGTTTAGACAAAGTAGCTAGTCTTAACTTCTCATGGTGGAAAGGTATGCCTCTATCCAAAGAGCAGCACAACAGTATGTGTATAGTGTATTTTCTCTTGTGTGAACACTTCAGAATGCATAATTCATCGGTGATAGCAACGTTTCTTCAGAAGATACATTTTTTGCAGTCATTTCCTACAATATGTTCTTCTTGAATGAAAGTTTAACAAGTCACTTCTTAAATTACCATAACTGTGTTTGTTACCAATACAAAAAATAAGTAATTTTTATCATCCATCTGTTCCATTATTCCAGAGCCACAGCTCCCTGATGTCTTATCATTATAATACACTGTAAGCTGTTACAAGTGCAAACTTAGAGCAAAAGGTAGAGGTCAAGCAAAGGTCTTCATGCTTGGCGTGTTATTTAGGCTGCTTTTAACATTATATTGACTGTGCTGCCCCTTCATCTGATGTGCTGCAATCCGTACAAAGATATGTGCTCAGAGTTTCTGCTATTTGCATAACACCGAGAGGTGAAACGCTCCTCTCAAACACATCTTTGTGTTTTTCTCCGTGTTGTCACATGAGCAATGTTTTCAAGTGCCCTTTCAGCAGCACACTCATGTCGCTGGCTTCCATGGTAACAGGTAAACCAACCTTCAAGGGAAGAATTGGTATACAAATGTCTCTCTGCAGTTTTCAATGAAAAGATATTTAAACGACGCTAGTTAGTGAAGGCTCACTGAAAATGTTGGTGTCCTTGTATGTTGTCTTTGTAATGTGTTTCTCAGGTAATCGGAAATTAAGTTGTTGAAAATAAACAGTTGGCACAAGAAAAAGTTTGCAAGGATATCAGATGTGGCAGCCACCGCTTGCTCCCTTCACTTCCTTCCAGAATTTCAAATATTTACCTTCACAAGCATATACTGAGTAAACAAAATCGAGATAAAACGAGCACAGAATGTTCCCAGTGGAGCATATTCTATACAGTATGAGCAATAAGGGAGGTTTAGCAGTGGTAAAGGAGCTAAGAAGAGTTTGCTCTAAGTTGGTAGTGAGCTCTGCCAGACTAGCGAAGAGTGTGCTGCTGCCTTGTAGTACAGTGGGGGGCAATGAATAATTTACAAGTCATTTCTCTTTCATCTCTCAGGTCTAAACACAGTGCTCTTTGACGTCGCTGCCTACGACAGCTTCATATCTCTCCAAGTCTTGCGATACAGTAATAGGAGAGGAATGGCTCTGCATAGCAAGTGCAGAGCATGCTGGGAGGTTCAGTAGATACCTTTTGGACTCAAGTGCTAAATAGGCTGCGGATACTAAATATGGGAAACTGTTTTAAAGAATTAGATATTTGCTGGACTCAAACAACCCTGGTTATACAGATTTTTCTCATAGTGCCAAAGAGAACTTTTGATCACAACAGGGCGTGTTATGGATCCAGCTATCTTCAACCAACAGCTTTTAAATTAATGTGGTGATGGTTTTAGATTTGTAGCGTCTCAGCAAAGGCAATTAGTGAAGCTTTGAGGCAGGTACCAAAAGGAAAGCATTCAATGAATTACTTTGAAAAGGAATGAGCATTCAGACCTTATTTTTATCATGGAGTATCTACTTTTTCAGGGCCAGGGCCAGTCATGTCAGAATGGACAAATGACTCTTGGGAAAATGATGTCCCACATCCAGAGCAGCTGCATGCATTTAATTATAGAGCTCGCGAGTGGATGTTGACTGCAGTGTTTGCTAGCTACCCAAAAAATAGACACAGGATCACCAGGGTCATTACTAGAACATTGGAGGCATTTGGATTAGCATGGGATTAACAATAGCAATAAACAGTGCAAGATGTTATTTATGAGCTGAATCAGAGGCGGCTTCACTGCTGCATGCTATTTCTTTTTTTAGCTTGTTTTATCCTGACCTGTTTAGGAGAGAAATTTGAAATAATATGTATCACATATAAATCTACTACAGTGATGAGTATGGTCATAATACTTCTAGATGAATCCATTAAAAAACCTTTAATGTTTATAATTTATTCTGAAATGTACTCATGTGCAGTCGTCTGGCAGTCTCTTTCCCAAACTGCAATCAATGCTTTGCTGTAGTTTCTTGCAAAAGATCCAACAGGCCCGTCCCAACAGTGAATGACATCAGTCCAACATGGACAGATGGAAAGCTGAATGACCTAATTAAATGTTTGGAGCTGCTTTGAAGCAGCTGGACTGGAGCATAATATTATACAGAGAAAACTGAAAAACAGAGACCGAAATGCTTCATATGTTTAAAGGAGTTTGGAATTTAATATTTATTGATCTTTAAAGTGATAAGGCGGAATCTGCACTGTACTATATTAGTAATAGACCGTTTTATTGTCATTTTTGCTACTACTCTGCTCGGGTAAAGGATAAATGTTTTCTCTTATCTCAAAGCATAATTGCTTTTCTAAATAACTATGTTTTTAAGATAAACCCTGTTTTTACTCCAATTTTAGCCAGGGGAGTTTAATGCCAAAAGTTCACTTTTTCCTGTGAAGATGTCATTTTATGTTGAAAAGCCACTATGCATGTAACTCGAGGAGAGTGACACAATGCCCCTGACACATGAAAGTGACACAAAAGGATGCTTTGTGCATCGATATCAGCCGCGGAAGGCGGTGACAAATCATTGAATTGGGAATGTGTTGGTACATCTGTTTTACATTCAGTCAAAGTAACTGTTATATTATCCATAAAAAACATATTTTTCAAATGAACATTTATCTGTGGACATCTATAACTGAACCTGTGAGATGAGTCATTGTAACATGAACAGCCATAATGATAGTTCTTTTTCTGAGTTTGCTCTCATTTCCCACTTTGTATTTTGGCTGCAGGTGTGTGGGTGACTCGTTTGGCTGTATGTGTTTGTGGATGTTCATTTACATGAGTTGCTCCTGTGATGCACTCTGCTGCCATTTGCTTTTTAGTTTGTATTTGTTTTTTCAGGTGGAGCTGATCCTCTCTCACCAAACTGGCCGGGGCTGTTGTGTGTGGACACTGCTGTCATGTTTCGTCCCTTCACTGGGTTGATTTTCCACACCACAAAGGCCCTGAGCTGACATGTCTGAGACGGTACGGAATATACTACAAGCCAACAGGCTGCTATTTGTTTACATGTGTGTGGCAACAGGGTCCCCTTCATCATCTGTTTGTAGGTTTGGTCCAGGCTGAAATATCTCAAAGATACAATGGTAACAACAATAATATTGATATTCAGTTAAATATATGTGTATAATAATATCCTCTAAATAATCCAGTGCCTCTTTAATACTTTCCTTCTATATACTTTATTAGGTAGATATAGTTACTGACTGTCCCTCCAAATGCTTGTCTTTTGAATAATTTTTAAAGATTTTTTTGTGTACAGTGAAAAGTTAAAGATAAATTTAACTGACAGCATTCTTTGTGTCTTTGTTATTTTCTATAGCTATTCCAGTGGTGGAATGTAACTAAGTACATTTACTCAAGTGCTGTACTAGTACAATTTTTAAGGTACAAATACTTGCTTGAGTATTTCCATTTTATGTAAATTTACACTTCCAGTCCACTACCTTCTGAGGTAAATGCTGTCATTTTTACTCCACTACATTTAGCTGCCAGCTTTAGTTGCTTTTCAGGTCATGATTTAACATATAACACATGATCAATTTAAAGTTTTTCAACATTTTTTTTTAATTAAACCTCATAACAGTATATTAAGGTGGTTAAAATTACAAAAATTAAAACTCTGCATATATGCATCAAATGATCTAATTATATATTTAGAATATATATAACATCTTAATAGGGCCATTCTGTATATCAAGTACTTTTATCTTTTTACTTTAAGTTCATTTTCATGCTGGTACTTTTACTTGTAGTGGAGTAAATCTGTAGTGTAGTACTACTTACTTAATTACTGGATCTGAGTGCTTTCTTCACTACTGGTAAAATTCTTGTGTAGTGAAATCTGATATTGGGACTGCCCTGATCTCTACAACTATTAAATGGATCACATGAAATTTAGATTTTGACACTCCAGAGAATATAATTTCTTCCGATTTTGGTGAGTATGATCATTTGTTTCCAGCACCATCCGGAGGTTGACCTTTTTGTTTTTGTGTGAAAATATCTTAACAACCATTGGATGGATTGCCATGAGTTTCTTTTACAGACATTTATGGTGACCGCACAATAAATCCTAATGACTTTGGCGCTCTTTTATTTAGTGCCGCCAGCAGATAAAAGCAGTAATATCTTATTTATACAGTGAAATATCTGTGGATGTACTATATGGATAGGTGTGTGCATTCCTTCAAACTTTCACGTTCCCCAAAGGATGAATATTAATAACTCTGGTGACCACTTTACCTCAAAGGCCGCCATGAGGTTGTATTGTGGTTCAGAATGGATTGTTGTTAGGGTTAGGTTCACAATGAGCATTATAGCCTCATAGATCCTCAAAGAGGCGATAGACTTTTCCAGCTGATGGCTGTTTCTCATACTTTTTTAGAATTTTCCCCAATCCAGAAACTTTCTTTGTCCCATCTCCTTAGGCTCCATATTCTTTTTATTTTAAGGGAAATGGTCCAAAAGAGAGAAGTGCTTTATTTACTCTTAGCTGCTTGCACATGGTGGTCACATGCCACCAAATGACATGTGAGCAAGAGAGAAAAGCCTTATTTATAGGCCAAACCTCCAGCACTGATGAGTGTTTGGTCGTGCTGTGGTTGGATTAACATTGTGTTTGTTCCCAAAACATGTAATATTTTGATGACGCTTATAATGTTTGACACTTTTCCTTCTGTCTAATAAATCTCACTTCTCTAATCAAGAAAAAAACAATGTATGACCAACTGAACTCGAGACCTTGATGTGTTTTCAATAGTCAGTTTACATGGGGGAAGGCAAGAAGAAGAATGAGAGGAATATTTTTCAATGTAGTCATCATTATGTGTTTGGATATCTAGTGTGAAAGGTGCCATGACACCTTTTGGTTATCTGGTGGAAGAAAACACATTTATTACAATGTAAAGTTGAAAATTGGTCCTTATTGATCTGAACACAACAGGAAGGTTAAATGATTACTTTTCCTGTGTCTGTGGGGCAATCAACCAACTGGACACATACTCTATATGCAGCAGACGAATCATTCTGTTCTTGTCTTCCCAACAAAAGGGCACAATTGTATTTCTGATTGTTTATCACCTGGTTGACAAGGGCACAATATCTTTCAGTGTCTTCAATAAAGCACCATCAGACACAGTGGATAGGCCATCGTTCAGTCAGGGATGCTAAAGCTCAAACACCGCCCCCAGACTCCTGCTGCTGAGGAGTCAATCACTGGCGCTTTAGCCCAGACTTGTTTAATTTCCTTGCCTTGCATTTCAACAGAGAAAACAAAAAGGTAAACGAAGGCCAAAGTAATAAGATTCTGCTGTGTTTTTGTGTTCCACAAACTCATACATTGTTACTGAGGAAACATTTTAACATAAGTGTTCAATGGAGCTGTCTCCATTCAAAATAAACCATACTCCTAGTAAGCTTTCACTCCAGAAAAAGAGACGTTACAAGACTGCTCTTTTTTTTAATGTTGCCATTTATGTTTTTTCATTTTGCTTCTAATTCAATTTGCCTTTTTAAATACACATTAACAAATTCTACTTCCTCCCAAAAAGAACAGTTTTATATGCATCAGATAACATCTAGTTTCAGTGAAGAGGAGCAATATACATATGGGACAGACTTGAAAATAACTGATATCAAAAAATGAGGAGCGTTTTCGATTTTTTGCGTCCTTACCGGCTGCAGGAGATCAATGCATAAATTTAACTGTCTGCGTTTAAAACACATAGTTAATGTTGTGAAATAGTCAAACACATGGGGTTGTATTTTGTGGGACAACAGTTTCACATATACACTTCAAATCAGAGGTGAAACCTAGTAATTGTTTTGCAAGTTACATTTAAGTCTCGTGTCAAGTCAAGAATGACACGTCAAGGTCCTGAACCGTGAGTTTTAATCCTAAACAATTTATAATGGTTCTTCACCAAATGTAATGCCATTTAACAATAGTGTAATATATTTAATTTACAAAAAATCATGATTTTTTTTATTATTGGTTAAAACAAGCGCAACTGAACTGAATCATAAACAAAAAGTTGTGCTTAGATTGCACTTTTATAGCATAAAATCAAGGCTGACTGAGGTATGGTCTAAAGGCTAAAGTCCAAGTGAAGTCATGCTTTATTGGTGTTGAAGTCCAAGTTGAGTTGAAAGTGAAAGTTTGATTGTGTAAACCCCAGGTAAAGTAATAAAATATGTGAATCGAGTCCGACTGGGGACCAAGTCATGTTCTAATGTATCCGATCAATGAATCACTCTATAATTTAATAAAAAACTCTATTCCCCTAAAATTCCCTTCTTGCATATGCAGAAAAAATGTGTCCTTTATGCAAACACACAAAGTCAATATGATGGATGCTGTTAAGTAACTTGGTAACTACAGTACAGAAGAACAATAACAGTAGAGCTGTTAATTTCACACACAGACACTGGAAGGGTGTGTGTCTGTGTGACCATACCACACACAGACTCATACATACACAGGGTGTGTTTTGTTGCTGCGGATTCCCGCCCTGCTTCCCATCCGCGGTCAGGCTTTCATAATTCACTCAGAGATCTATTCTTACAACTGTCTGACTGAATCCCATCCGCCTGCTGTGAGATCAGGCTGACCTCTCCGTCACAACAGTCTCCGCCCCTCCGACGCCACGCCGACCTTATGACTGTCACCTAATCTGACCAATAACGTCAGGGATCCCCATTCCCTACGTATCTCACGGACCAACCAGAACCTCGATGGGCGGAATCACCGTGGGCCTGGCGTTCAAGTTTGGTTGCAGAGGTAAGCTCTGGATGGGATTTTGTGAGTTTTCTTTGATATTTTATATGCTGTTCATTCTTTAATTTATCGCAAATAGTTGAATCTGATTGTGTATTAATATGTCTGTTAAAATGAATAATGTTCGGCAGGTAACGGTCGCCCATTTATGCTAACCTGGCTAAGTGTACAGCACTGCAAAGTATCCCAAGCAGAGAGAACAACGGTGATTTCCCTCTACTACAACAATTGTTCATTAATTCTGATTAATCTCTGTGTTGTCAGTTTAATAACAGGCTTGTCAGTGCACGTTGTAAACTGTCAGAGCATCCTGGCTGCCACGAAACCATTTTTGCTCGGTTACTACTGTGTTATTTGCTAAGTTACACGGGTGTAAGTTTGTTTTTTCTCACAATTTTAGCCCTGTTTCTAAACACAGGGTCTGTCTGTAAGTGTCAAAACACATTGGTTTTTATTTGTTCTGAGCTGAATATAGCTACCGTTCACATGTTTGTTTACATCTGGTTTAGCGTTTACAGTATACTGGCTTAACTGAATGTGTCTGCACCCTGCATACTAACAAGTCTGCTCAGAGAAACACGTGTTAAGGCAAACGTTTGTGTAATTTAACGCCCAAATAATTGTCATAGACTTATTATGTTTTGTTTGCATATATTCTGGTCTTTTCAGAAAGCCTTTACCCGCTGTGTGAGCTGACTTTTCTGCCTAGCTGAGGACACACCAGGACGGACACCATATCCTACCACACCTCTTCTTCCCCCAAGCAGCCTCCCTGACTGCTGGATACTATTCGGGAACTATTTGAAGCGGTCAACTTGAATTTATTCTTTACTTTTTAAACGGAATGGATTTTGAAAAGACCTAACCTGGATGTTGTGCTGCACAAGTTTTGTTAAAAGTCTGCCGGTGGAGTTTGCCAACTTTGAGGACGTCGCATTAACTGTTTTTTTTTCTGGAGGGGAACTGAATTAAAGCCAAAATGGATCAAGCCAGCGGTGGGGAGGACCCGAATAAACCCTCAAAAAAGAAGTCCAGCGAGGACGAGGGTAAAAACAAAAAGCTGGTAGGTATTCAGAGTGGCTCTTTGCCGTTGCATGGAAGTAGTTTGCAGTGAACTGTCACATCCTGTATTTCCACAAGCAAGGGTTAATTTCACTCTTTAACCAAACTCTGAAAGTTGCACTACTCACTGGTTGTAGAAAGTTTCACTACTGTTCACTTATACCTTGTGTGCTTGTTGCAGTGAAGCTTTCTAATAATGTTGCAGGTATTAGTCAGTATAGTAGTGAAATCAAATCAAACCAAGCAGAGTGTACACATAACTCCTGCACAGGTAGTAAACAGCATGTGGTCAATACAGCACATCTTTGTTTTAATGCAGGGTGAGGCTCAAATAGGTATTGATGTGTTGTTATTACTATTTAATGTAGCCCAATACAGAGTGGCTAATAGCTGTTAGAGTTGAGCAAAAAGCGATACTGTTACACTGAGTGCTTTACTTTTCAAAGCACTCAGTGCATCATGTGATTTTCCCCATCAATACATTTCTGAAAGTTCCTTGAAGAGCATTCTTGTTGTGACAGTCCAGCTTCAATATACTGTTTAACCCACACACAAAGTTCAGTTACAGGATGACTCATTGCAAAGCATGATATCTGTGTTGTTAGTGGTGGTTTTATGAACCGCGTGAGTGCATGATTGATAAAAGTTATCCTCAGTCAGCCTGAACACTATTATCAGCACAAGGAGGACATTGTCTATTCGATAACAACTGAAAACTATGTCAACATTATTTTTATTTATAAACTCTCCATTGATTTGGCCGAGTGAAATTGTTAATGAAGAGTGAAGGGTGTGCTTATTTAGAAAGCGGGAAACACTGAGTCTGCATCACTGGATCTGTGGTGTCATAAAGCTATTCCTGCATGTCGTTCATTGCTTGGAAGTGAGACCTGGTGGAAATGTTGGAGGAGCTGTCCTGGATTCTGTATGAACTCTAGATCAATCACTTCTATCTGACAACTGGGAAACACAACTTTTGCAGTAATTGTGTAAACAGGGTCTCTTGCTTCCTCGAGTATGCCACAATGAAGTGCCTTATTTGGTAAACTGTAGCCACGGTCTTGTTTTCTCTGTCTTGACTGGAATGTAAAACTGTAAATCTAAATGGTATTACGGAGTGTGTAAAGTGCATGCTGCAGCTTACACTGTCAGCAGCTGTAGAAGTCAGTGGTTGAAAGTCATTTTCCATGACCAAAGATAAAAAACTTTGGCTGCTATTGATGATTGTTTCTTCTTTTCCACGTTTGTCAGCGTGGAAAGTTTGGCTGCTGTTGAACTTTCTAGATTACATCACCTCTCTCCAGCCAATAATTAAGTTGCTTTATATTGGGCCTGTCACTGAACTGTGATTCTTTGCTTATTGTTTGGGTTGGTCAAAACGTTCCTAAGGAAGGAAATGAAAAAGGCCCAATTCAGGTTGATTTGAGTTTGTATTTTTGTAGAAAGGGACCAATGAGCCAAATGTGGCAGGCTGCAGGCATGGAAGCTGGCTGCTAATTACTTTACTAACACCTCAGTTCTTAACAAAGATGGTGTTGCTCTGGTAGTTGATCTAAACCAGTGACATATGGAGGGAACAGTACCACTGCTGTGTTTCAGAGTGGGAAAACAGTCTCACATGTTTAATCACTGGTTCTGTTCCAGAAAAGTTTAGGGAAGAGAAAGTGGGACCATAACAACTGCCAATCAGGAAATCCCAGAGTGGACTGAAAAGACGTGCACTCCCAGGGCTACTAAAGGGTGTTGTCTTCAGAAAACCGAACAAGAGCCTGCAACTCTTGAATATCCTGCCTCCCAAGTTTAAAAAATTGTTTGCAAGGGAGCCTGGATGACATAAGCACTCAGCAAATCAGTGGTGAAAGTCTCTGTGAGATCACTGTTTTTGTTCCTTAAAGTGGTCTCAGGGCCAGGCCTGTTCCCTGTTGCTCAATCCTCCAGGCAGAGCACACCGAGGCAAAGGAAGCCCAAACTGTGGCTGCTGCAGAAATCTCAACACTGAGTTTGGGGGAGGAAGTTATCACTCATCCTTGGGTGGAGCCATGATCTGTCCTCTTTTGTTTATCCCCACTTTATCCCCACTTTTAGCTACCCCAGTGTGGTTGTTAGCAGACATGTGAATAAGTGGAAAAGCAAAAGGTTTACAAACATTTTAATCAAAATAAACTGCAAATCAGACTGTGTTTAGAAAGTAAAAATGGAAACAAAAATGCAATTCATCTTTTAATAGTTGTTGCAGTGATACATGAGATGATTATGTCTGACAAAGGTTTTTTTCTTTCTCATGGCTGGACACTCTAAGATCCACATGTACCTACCTATTTCAAGTTTTCACCATATAAGGGCCTATAGGATTACATTCCTGATTTTCAGTGTAGTTTGTGTGGATGTTATCCAGACACAACGATGGGTCTACATCTATCATAAGCTTAATTAAAGTAGAGGCTGTCACTGCCTTTCACACTCACGGCTGCTGAAAAGTACAGTACCATTTGTATGGCTAATAAGCAAAGTGGCAGACAGTGGCACAGTTTGGTCTCAGCAAAGTCAAACCAGTCTTTAGAGGAGAAACACAGAAAGCTGTATGTTTGTTTAACAAGTCAATGGGCAGGATTACATCACAGCAGTACCATTTGGGCTTAGGGCCCAGACTGTAGATACTCGACACGGCCAAGGACATTAGAATAACACCACAGTGTTGAGATATAGTGATAATTCAAAACTTTTCTGTTGTTTGTAGCTATACTTTGTGATAATGTCTTTTTCATGATGTTGTAAAAACATGACATCCAATAAAACAGGCAGATGGAATGAGGTCTTTTTAAAGGAATTCGGGGGAGCCGGTTTGACAGAAAGGGAGAAATATTATCTCTCTGCATGCCAGAGTAGAGGATGACCTCACACAGAGCAGCACAAGGGAAAAGTCATCCCAGTGCATCTATACAATACCTATGGGACTTAACATCACAGAATGTGTAGATACTAGCTTATTTTGGACCTACAATCGAAATATAGGTTACAAACATTAACTACGTTTAAATAAAGTTTGATACGTGAGCCATGATTTCAAAAATACAATTATAGTAATTTGTATTTGCATTAGAGAACTTGGGTTGTGTTCTAATATGCTTGCTACCATACTACTTGTAGTATGCCAGAAAAATATTTAGTATGTCCCAATACTTATTTTATTTAATTGATCCTCATTTTCAATGAATAGAAGTATAGACAACATCAGACAAAACACCATTGAAAAAAATTAGAACACTGTCAAATGTGGAATAATTGGTAGTTTTAAACTGGCCCATAGTAACAATTGTGCTGAGTGTGAATGTATGTTGTAAGATGTGTCAGGTAGATGCAGCAGAACGCTCACATTTTGCAGCATGCTTTTCTGGATATTCTGACCCGCGATCCCCTGCACAACAAAAGATATATCACACCTGCTGAGCTGCTGAGTGAGCAAATATTTTTTGCCATGGACTTATGTATGAAGTGTGACCGATATATGAGAAAGTCCCATTTGAATGCATATGTAATGCAACAATACACTCTTTGTAATGGCAGCTGCAGTATGCACAAACAGGAAAAAGATAAAGTGTGCGATTTTGGAATTATCACTTATATATCACTTACCTATAATATGTGAGGAGGAATGATATGTTAAAAAGCTCTGCTGTCATTAGAGAATCAGTTGTAGTAAAGCAGCAGTAATATTAAAGAATGAACGATTCAGTGAGCAGAGATTTGTGAAAGATCAGTTATTTTCACAAGAACGTTCTGTGGAAGAGCTTTTACTGCTGAAGCACACATTATATTTACTAAAGGCTTTAGCTGCACTTCAGCAAGTTTGTAAAACTGAGATCGCTATTCAACAATCAGTAGTGCTCTGTTTAAAGCAATGAATGTTTGATGATTAAACATGTAATTCCTCACTACAAAGCAGGAATACCAATCTCCATGATCTGCAGTGTGTCTGGTATGTTTTATCTTCCTGTACTGTAAGCAGTCAGTCAGGGGACTGATTCATGCTTGCTGGCTTATTACAGGTTGTGCTTGTGAGTTTTTGCTCTCTATTATCCCTAAGAAAAGAAATAAGGGTTATCAGTGTCTCAAAGGTCATTTGTTGGTGTATTGGGAGGGAGAGGGAAACTGGTCAGTGGTTTACAGCATAACTGAGATGATTGTTTTCTCTCTTCAGCCCAAGTATTAGCCCACCACAAGTATTCCCCAAACATGCAGCAAATAGTTGGAATAGTTGGTGTGCACCTTAATGAATGTGGTCTAAATGAACATGCGTAGACCTCAGAACCTATGACTTAGTGTTATCAAAAAATAAATGTTTGCAATGCATATTGCTCTCACTTCACAAGTAAGTGTTTCATTATTGGCAGTTTGTGGGCCTTAGTAAAAATATGATCAGAATGACTGAATAAGTAGTTTGTTAAAAAAAAAGGTGACCCCTCAGGGTGAGTTTGATAAGTCCACTATTGCAAACACACATACTGCTTATATGTGAAGATAAAGTGAGACTATGTTGCAGCTAAGTATCTGCTTTGGCTATAATTTAGTCTGATTTATAATTTGAAATCATGGCAGCACATTTAAGTGTATTAAGGCAAGGCAGAAAGCTCTGTGCTCACATAGGCTTTCTGGTAAAGAAAAGTGGCCAAACCAGGTGGACAGTGTAGATGTTATATGTGGGTGCAAGCCAGGTGCAGCTAATTGTCGCTAATTGTCAACTAACGCACCTGCTTGAGCTAACGATCATTACAGTCAGATAGTTCAGAGATACTTCAGCTTCGAGGCGGCCTGGGTGCACACGTTGTTCCAAAAACCTTGCAGACAAAACGTTGTCTAAGGACTTTAAATGACTGACGTTCCATCCTAATGTCTCCACACAGAAGTTTGAGAGGTTAGTCACGTTAATTGTTACTCATAGAACATTAGAAAGTTGTTTATTGTTTAGAATTAGAACGTTACATTAGAACATTGGAACTGTTAAATTGACAGACGCATGTGTTCTTTTACAGACTACAGAACTCTTTTTTTCTCTAGCTATAATTCTAAAGTTTATGGTTCTTTCGTTCGATGGAAAGCCATTTTTAAGACACTAACTATGTAAACAGTTAGCTAGCTAACATTGCCATGTCCACTTGGTATCAAAAACTAACCACACCTGGTGTTAATTGATGCCAATTTAAAACAGGTGAGTCCAGCATCTATGCTATTATGTGCTCATATTTTTTTTAAAAGTATAATTACTTTGGTTTGCTAATTTCCAGTGGTTTATTTAGTAAGCTTATCCTAATTTAGTGGTTACTTTAAATTAATATGGCCATTCATGCTTTTGTGCTATTGGCTCTCGGAAATTGCATCTCAAAGGGCCATTAGAAATTGCTTCAAAATTAAGCAGTTTGGTGAAGCTGGCATAGTCTCAACATTGGCACATGTCCATCATTTTTCTGTCAGATTTTATTTGAGAGTGAAATTAGTAATTAACCCTTATTAATGAAATTGGGATTTAATGATTGTAATCATGCTTGTCATTTAGTTGGTAATTAAAGTAATTAAGGCTTCAGTAATGAATGGACAGTTCAGCAGTGGTGTCTGTAATGAGAGACCTTGGACATGGAGAGCTTAAAGGCATACACTGTTTTTCATTCTGGAGACTTGAAATTGTTCAGTAGTTTTGGTAATATAAAGTCATTCATCATCTGTTGTTTGGCAGTTTAATCATGTCATGGATTTCTTTTTTTATAATACAGACCCAATATGAAATGGTGTTTTCTTGAATAACATTTCTTGGCAATATTTTGCTGAATGATTTCTAAAATACTCGAGTGACAGCTGGAAATGGCAGTTCCAGTGAGATTTTGCTTTACAATGATGCACATAAACTAAATAAGTTAGTGTTACCACACCTAAAGAGATTAACTATACATGCGTCTGCAGCAAACCTTAGTTTCATGTTTTTTGAACACTTTACGCAGCTCTGTTACATATCAGGCCGTAACCCAAATTTAAAAGTAGTGCATTTTTTGTATTGAAATTAAGTATTCTTCAAGACAGTGGTGGTGTTAACCTTCATGATTTTGACAGTTTTGACAGTATCACATTGTGAATCATATTTAATGGCTAACTGTGCCACTGCTGTGGCATTTGAAGCCTTTGACGCTTTGATACATGAGCTTCAGGGAAGCTTCAGGGATCATTTTAGGTCATGTTAGCATGTGGTTAGTACAGGTTGTCAGCTTGTCACACACTTGAGGCTGCTCTGTCTTCTGTTTGGTCAACCTCAAAAGGTTTTTTGTCACATTTATTATACCTATTATTTTTCCTTCTGTGTGCTGCTTTGTAATTTTTCCACTTTTACATTATGTATCATTGAATGAATAAAACGGTGACTGTGTCAGGGAGACGTGTGAGAAGCGGCAGGAAACGCACCACATGTAAGCATTTTTAATGGCATTCAGGAAGTAGGAGAGAGGAAGTGGTGAAGAATGCGTTAGTCACACTGTGGAAGAAACCGACAGACTCACTGCTCTAATGTCACCCTCTGAGATGAGCCCTATTCATATACATCAGTGGGGTAGATCTAAGACTAAGAATGGGAAATTTATATGGCTGACTCAGTTACATATTAAAGCCTGTGTAAGACATTTTGAACACCAGTGCGTTCAAGTTTCCCTATGTAACAACAAATGAATCAGCTTTCTGGTTGGGCATACTAACAGACAGTAATTTGATGATTCATGAGTGGTAGCCTGTTTTGACTGAGCAAATGCAGAGTCTGATGTAGGCCAGGATAAGGCGTTTCCCAGCTCTTGTACGATATTGAATCATTGCGATGGGGGAGCTTTCCCTCTTTGATGAAAAGATGTGATTTTCGTTGTCACAGTCATGCTTCAATTTACTATAATACGGTTGACAGCTGTATTCACACTTTTTGAAATCAGTGACAGTTGCAAATATGAAACACATTTGCTGTGATATCACAGTGCAATATACTGTGTCACAGAAGCATATGCTTAGACGCAAGTATGTGGTGAGATTAAAGCACGCTAATAATGTATTTGAACTGGAGAATTAAAAAAAATGATTTGTTGAATGAACCTGTTTATGTAATGTGAGACACTGTGATAAGAGGTCAATGCATAAGCACGATTAACTTTCTGACAGAGGGGACTAGATGCACTGCCTGGCACATGTCTAATGGAAAAAAGAGTTATCTTTTTTTAATCTTAAAATACTATTTAGCATTGGTAATGAAGAGAGAATGTGACAGGCATAATCACTACAGGGATGAATACGACCACATTTTTCAGACACTGAAATGTATGTATTTAACATTTATCTAGATAGCACTAATTATATATCATTAGCAAACAGCTTACAGATGACAATGAGGATATGTTTTTTCACATGTCAGCAATTAAATTCTGGTTAAATAGATTTGAACAACAATAAAAGCTGGATTTATAAGCTAAAGTAAATCAGAAAAATAATAATAAAGCTTCTTATAAGAAGATAGTATGTAAAATATAAGTAACATTTCTCTGCGATGTCATGAACATTTTAACACTGACATTTCCAACCTTTGTTACTAACAACATTTGTATCAGCTGCAATTATGCCAACCCTCAAGGGTACAGTATTACAGATTTGCTTTCAACAGAGATGGCGATAACCTGAGGGCAGTGCTGTGCTAGTCTGTGGTCACATGGTCAGGCCATCCAGTGTGGTGCTATTCAAATCTCTGCTCTGCTGGCTTTTGTGTGCTTCCCCTTTTCAATAGTTGCTGTTTTAGGAAACTGTAAACAGTACCAGCACTTTCCTGAAATAATAAGGCTGCCACAGACCCATGCCCTTTTAAAGGCACTTCAGCTATCACATAAATCTAGTGCATTCTTTGTTTTTTTCCCCTCCTTTTTCAAATTAATTACATGTTCTGAAATGTTTTTAGAAGTTATCGGAATCAAAAAAGTGTAAGTCAAAACGGGGCATAAGAGCTGAGTCACCACTGCCTCTGTCAAGACTTAATTTATCTGTTCAGGAGAAAAGCTTGACATTGTGCGCTTGATTAAATAGTTCCTAATCCAGTTTGCTGAGAGAACAAGTGTGCCATTATGGTGGATGTGTATGATAGTTTTTTCTGTGCTGGGATAAGAGGCTGTGTCTTTTGTTGTTGGTGTGTTAGCTTGCCACATGTGTATGCTTGTGGCGCTGCCTACAGTCACAGCACTGTGTACCCTGTGTGCTGTTTTAGCACTTAGAATACACTCTGTGCTTTACCCTCTCAGTTTTACTCCCATCTGTGTTGTCAAACTCACAGATGGAGGCGTTGGGATGTGGATGTCTCTATTTTAACTGCAGGTAAAAGCACCCCAACTCAAATGTGACTGCTCTAATGCACGTTCAGACTGAATCTCACTATGGATGAACGATGCACTCAACTCACAGTGTGGTACAATTCAAGATCTGTTTTTTTGTTTTAACAAAATGAGTGAAAAAGATTCCTTTACTTCTCAGGTCAACAAAACATTTTGTTTTTCTTGTCATGACGAAGTTAAAGATTATTTTTTTTAAATTTCTGATTTATGGTAGGATCAATGCATGACCATGATCATGCATGTTTCCTCTTTTTGGAAAAGTGGAACTGAAAATATCTTTCCTTTTAAATAACACAATTAAACAAAAAAAAAAATGATGTTAGAAATAAAAAAAACCTCTTCAAATAGACCAGCTAAAGTTTTGCCTGTGTTTCTAGCTTGACATTTGTTTTCTTTTGCATACCTACTTTTTCAGACATATTCGGAGGTCTCTGGACATTCGCAAAGCACACTGTTTTCATGCTGTTTTATTCTCACCTTAGCAGGGCCCTCTTCCAAGAGGCAGATTTACTGAATTATCTCCAGTTGCTGAGTAACTGTCAGTCACAGAACCATTTCAACAAAAGTGACTGATGTAAAAAGACCTGTTGAGGATTTACTCTGCAAAGTTATTCAGACAATTTAGAGAAGCACCTTCTTGGAACAAGCCCTAGAGCTACAGAGATGAGCACATCCACCAAAGTTTGAATAAAGATGAGACTCGAGGCTGTAGTGCAAATGAAACAGATGTTTACTGTCATTTAACGTTCTGGAAGAATTATTTGCATAGAGTGAACGAAAACACCGGCAGAGGGTGTTTGTATTTCTACCAGTCTGCTGAAGTCAGTTTTAATAGTAAATATATTTCTAAATGGATGAATACTCGTCAGATAAAGTTTGGATATATGTCACACAAAATGCCAGGTGTAAACCGGGTCTTAGTGTGTCTTTGGACCTCTTTTCACCCCCTTTGCTGCTCTGCTTGAAAAAGGGTGCACACACAGTGCTAACATAAAGATTAATTCAATAGATTTTATCAGTGAGGATAAATGCTACTTTCATGCTTCTATAAATCTTTCGGAGCAGCTCAGGCTGTGTGGTGCAACAACCTCTCTGGGTTTACAAAGACAGCCAATGAGAGGACTTTGTAACAAGATTAATTTAGACAAATTGATTTATTTAGACTATGTCTAATTCACTTACTTGCTTGGTATTTGGTGCTGTCTGATGCCACTCCCCCAAAGTTGAGCATGATATTGGCAATGCTGTACATCCTATCTGATTACCCGAAGACAAATTATGTAATTTTGATGTTTATTGCTTTGACTAGGAAACATTAGTCTCTAACGTAACTACAAGAAAGTAGTGCCATGGCCTAAAGGACTGTCGGTCTGACTGTAGGTTTGTTTTGCACAGCTTCTTCTGCTGTTTCCTTCTTCACATAATACATTATCTGTAAATAATTGTATAATAATTACAGTATGTTATCAAATCTGTCAGAGCTCTGCACAGGCTGCCACACCTTTTTCGAGTAGGAGCTCTGATGCACCCCACTGAAATGTTATGGAGCAACAGCTCGAATGTAGAAGCCCTTTATATTGACATCCAGAACAAGAAAATGTTTTTTATTTATTGTTTTCCCATCTTAAATGGGTTTTGGTAATAGGAACAGACGTATCAGCTATCACTCCTACAGACTGTGCACATGCTTTGTGACTGTGTTTCAGTTTCTTTTGCAGTCATTTTTTACCCTCGATTATATTCACACCATGCTGTGAGTTTTGTGAATGACAATTTTTCCTTTGCATTATGGTAAGCTGTTTTTAGAATTATCACCCCTTCTGTTGTTTCTGCTGACTGTTAGATGCCTGGCTCGGAAAAAGGCTTTTGGAGTTTAAGGTTTGTAGCGATCGCTGCGTGTGTCGCTGCATCTTCTATGCTTTATGCTGTTACTGTGCTTTAGGGTGCTGTCATGTTTACAAGCTGTGGCAAATTGGCAAACCAAGTTTTCCATGCAACTGTTTTCCAAACAAAAACAGTAGTCTCTCGTGTTGTGTGCTTTCTCTCTAGCGTGCTCCTCCACTTTTCAGTTTTGTGTCACAATAGGCAAATTTAGTATAATTGCACCTAACAATATGAGCTACTGAAGTAAGTAATGCATTGGAAATGAGCAGAAGTCCACATTGCAATGTTGGATTGTCAGAATTTGTTCCAAATGATCCAGATCACTGTCCAAATCTGATGATGGGATGTAAACATTTTTATTTTTTAGGTCATCATCAGTGACTGAGGCTACAAAATCTCTGTGTCATCTCTTACATGATCACATTGCACATTATGTCAACACTATTTTATTTTTCTCTAGGGCATAAGTGAAGATCATCAACACCTATGAAAACAGAGGGTTAATTCACAGCCCATATATTTTAGTTGATAAAATACTTTGCTTTTGAGTAAAGAAATCTTGTCCTCTCATTTTGCTAGAAGCACATTCTTCCTTTTGCTGTTGTTGTTTTTGGGTGTAAAGTGCAGTTGGCAAGATTTATAGAGCTTCTGTGTCCAACAGCTCTCTAATGTCAATCCTGCTTGCGATGAGTTAATAATAGGATATTGCCTCATGGTTCTCGGCTGTCTGTAAGGTATCTTTAATGCAACGTCAGTCCTCTTTCCCCGAACTGTTGATGTTTGCAGCAGTAAGATCTGCTTTACTCCACTGAGTGCAACACAGAGGGGAAAGGAAATGTGCCAAAGTAGTATTAGGTAGTGTGGCATAATTATAAATGTCACTTTGTGATTAGACTACAAATTTCTTTAGAGTTTATTAAAAGATGAATACCTAACATAGTGCGTGAAGCGTACCAGTGTAAGAGGCTAATAATAAAAATTACACAATTTTCCAAATGTTTTATCAGCCCATCTCTCAGCTTTGGGAAGCAGTTGTTGTTTCCAGGAAACGTACTTATTTTCCACACCGAAAAACATGTGTGAGTGCTTCAAACACTTACTATCCTGTATCTAAATCGAGCAGTTGATTAAACAGGGATACAAGATAGTTTCTTGAAGTTGCCAGGAACTGTCAACGGCACATTGCATTATTGTCCTTACTGCCAGCTCCCAGTAATCCTCTGTTATTATTAGAACTAATTAAAGTAAAACCTAATTTCCTTCTAAACTCGTTTTACAGAGGCATCGTGGCTACTGATTTTATAGTGATAGTTCCAGTGAGTGAGTTAAAATGACATCATACAGATGGTCTAGTTAAATTGGTTAGGAGATAACAGGCGATGCTATTTAAAAGCTGTGCTGTAGTAGCCAATTTGACACAAAGTTTTCCTTTGTCCATCTTGAATGTGACACCTGGTGGATTTCTTAATGAAACTAAGATCAATGAAAGGCTATTACCTAAATGAGTTAATGTGATAGTAACATTCATTTTAGATTTGTAATATTAATTTGAAAAAAGTTATTGTGTGGAATGTGCATACTGGTATGGTTTTGTGTCCCCAAATTGACTCTCAAGTTGTGGAATATTGCTCTGTGTTTTCATTTTTAAAGATCTGCATGGAGTCATAATCATATTTGATTAAGGAGGGACCCAGAGCTAATTTGATTAGGTTATTTAGAGGAATATGTGTTTGGTAATAAACATTTATTATGATGAAAAAGTTTACTTTAATAAGCGAGAGAAGCCCAGAGGACATGCAAGCTTAATTGTTAGATGTTAAATTGCGTTGTTGCGATGTTGCCAAGATAATGGGCAAGGAAAGGCCCTCAAGTCAAGGCAATTAACCAAACAGTGGTTTGATTGTTGTTAAATTGATTAGAAAATGTTTAAGTACTCCATTTGAAAATTAGCTATTGTTTCACGCAGTTTTAGACTGCAAGAGAATGCTGGGCTTAATGATACATACTCTCTGAGTTAGAAGTGGGAAAAGTTGTCGCCCAGGTCAGATTCTCAGCTCTATAGATATTGTGAAAACTTGTGCAGCTATACTGAAGGCCACAAATGACAGTGAAACAAATACTTTGACGTCCCAGGCGAAAACCTTCAAGCATGATGCAGGATGAATATGACATATTTGTTATTATGACTTGAAATAACAGCTTGGGCAACACATGAAGCCTGCACATAGAAACTGGAGCTTTGTTTTTTGTGTTTCATAGCTTTATCTCCCAACTGTTGATCAGTTGTTGCAGACGAAACTAGTGATAGATATGGCAGTTTGAGTGTCTGCTCAGAGTTGCCCACAGCGACAGCTGATGAAGATGCACAGAGAGAGGTGCAGGTTAGAGCCAATCTGTTTGCTCGCCCCAGCATCAGTAGTTTCCTGATTAGAATAGTGGAGAAATCTGCGGCTGGAGGCAGGCTTTATGGCCATCACCACCCCACATCTCCCTACTCATTAGTGCTTCACAGCCTAGCGCCACAGCATATGGCAGTGCTGCTACTGCTTCCCATTTGAGGTGTGTTTCAAATGGCTGTCCCTTGCCGAGTCACAAGCCTTTGGCAGAAGCCTGTCTTATTGTGTCTGAGATGAAGATAAACATCTGTAGTAAAGAGAAGTTGTGGTTTTAATTTTGTTATACGAGCTATTTGTAACATTTTGTGAAGAAGCTAAGATTTGATTTGCAAGCAAACATAGATAATTGAAAAGTTGGGAATTTTCTTTCACTGGAGTCTCATAACAGTTAGTGAAAAAGAATGATTCAGTTGGGCCACTGTCGCTACAAGAGATGCTCTTTAGAACACACAGAGATAAAATAACCCTTTGGTGCTTAACTGTGCCAGACTGTAACATATTGCCTCGCAAAAATGTTGTATTTTTGGGATCCATAAAACTATAACCAAGCAGCACTAACATGCATGTTTTCAGTGGGTTCTGTGAACAGGTGGGCTCGTTATGTTTGTGGCTGTGGGATTATAGATGCTTTATGATATGTCTCTTTTTTTATGTATTTATTTTGTATGCGTCTTCAAGTGTGTGTGCTTTGGATGTTCGCTCTTGAACACACACACACGCACACTTCTGTTAACATACATTGAAAGCCTATAATTTGGGATCATCAAGTATTGTCGCATCCTACACATGTAAAGTGTTCAGGATATGCTCATATCCTCAATAAAAATAAATTAGAATAATGACAATGGGCCAATTCTAGCTGTGATTCTAAGATATTTAGCACCACATCTTTCACGTCTTCAGTGGCGTGAACAAGTATCTGTTAATAGGAAACCTCCCAGAGGAATATGAGACAATATCCAGAGGACACTGTACATGTGCAGCTCCGATGGGACACATACTTCACACTTTGCTGTGTTGTCATTTTCTGTTGGATCTTGTTTTTCACACTGTGCCCTCCCTCCAACAGAACATACATATAAAAACATTGGCTGATGATATGGTAAGGTGCTTGGTTTAATTTTGGTGTGACTAGTTTTGTTTTACATCATCTCATGTTTTGTCATGGCTGCATGGGACTTACAGCTGAAATATGTGGATGGATCAAATGTGCCAGAAGTTAATTCATTAAATAACATTTTATTAAACAGAACATGAAACGTGAGGATAGGTTAGATAAGGTAAGTGTGACCGTTTGTGTTACTAAAGACTTACAGAAAAAGCTTCTAAGCTTAAATCCGTCTCACTTACTGTTGTGGTAGTCCTTCATAATGCTGTGTAAATAAAAGATGATTTTTGCACTATGAATGTCCTACATTTTTCATAATGAACAAAATTCCGCCCATAGCATCTCGACTTTTACAAGCAGCTCATAGATCATTTAGTGTGCAATTATCAGTAGCACTTCCGATTAGATGTTTCTGCCTGGGGCTTTTTTAATACCCTTAGTTAACAAATAGCCCAACTTTGACACAAGCTCATGCTGTTTTTGTGTTAGCACACAGTATGTTTGATCCATTCAGTAATATTCCAGCAAACTGATAGTTATGGCATCTTTTATGTCAATATGTTATGTTTGTCTTTCCATTTCATTTATTTGTTAATTCATCCAGCATGTCCTCTTCATTCCATTTTACTAAATATGACTAACTTTTAATGGTTGCATGGTAATTTATGTACTTTTTCTGTTTTCACACTAAACTTGACTATACTGCATTCATCAGCATAGTCTCAGCCAGGGGTGTCACGATTCATAAAAAATCGATAGAAATGAGCTTTCGATTTCCACCTTCGAAATCAAAAGCAGGATTGGTGAGACTCCAAGTTTGTTTGTTTTTTTCTTTCCACCCCTGCATACTTGTGCATCTGATGAAAATAAACAACAACACTTCAAAGACGACACAGCTTAGTTTACCAGTAGCCTTAAGCTGCACTTTTCGAGTCACCCTGGCCGCTGCTGGAGTCGGAGATGAAACAACAGAACTGGAAAATCCTCCTGCTTCCCTGAAGGCACCAGTGTGGCAACATTTTTTCTTACCCATGAGTTATGTAAACAATGTATGTGTCGGACAGAAACTGAAGTTTGTAGACTTAGCTACACAGGGTACCACAGGCCATCTCAGGTAACAGGACAGATATGGCAGATTCTAATAATGGGCCTGAAAAAAGAGTTTAAATTGAAATCAAATTGTCTTAAATTAAAGGTCAAATCGAAACATGGATTTTGAGAATCTTGACACCCCTAGTCTCCACTGATGAATATAACAAGGCAGGTCAACTGAACCTCACTAATTTCATCACAGTGAGCTGAATTTGTTAGTGTGTGCTACAAGTATTGTGAAACCAAACGTACAAACCAGGTAATCCTATGTGTGTGATGGTAAGTCAATGTCCTGATATGTTTCATACAGTATGCTGTGCGTATGAGTAAACATTATGTTGTGAGAGTGACACCTTTTCATTTGGTACATTATGACCTTACACGTGTGCCACCTTTAGTACAAGCTTTAACATTTTTGAAGATGTAATTGTTGCAAAAAAATGTGCTTGTTTTTCAAAATCATTTTAAGAATTTATTTTCAGGTTTCAGGTCATGAGCATTACAGCCTTATTTAAACATCATGTATTTACTTCCTGTCAATACGTCATGTCTCTTATAAAGTTACTACACCCAGGTTAATAACATGGTTGCACTGTCATATAGTTGGTTGGTTCCTGCTCTGTCCCCACCCTGAGCAGTACAGCACCTCACAATACAATGAGCTTGATAATAAGATTCACTAGAATTGGGTGTGATCAGATGTGGTCAGTTTAACGTGTTGGGTGTAGTCAAATCGGCAACTGACTGACTTTTACACTACCAGAAGTCAGTGCAGCAATGCTTTTTCATTCTTAAAAAATGTCTGTCTGAAATTTCTTAAGAATGCACTTGCAAGCATTCTGATTTATCTAAAGTACAATCAGCAACTCTTCCATATTTCATTCCCCTTTATTTCACTTTTGTTAGCAGGCACATTCCGCGCTTTCAGAGATCGCCATCAGAGAATCCTGTTTACTGTAAATTGTGAACAGGGTCCTTGGAAAACATAAAACATAAAAACTATTTGTGTGGGAACATGAAGTCTGGGTTACAGGAAGTTTAAACTAATCTAGTTCAACTTTTTTTGGGTGAAAATCAGCAATTAACAAAAGATGCGAGCCTTAGACTTGAAATGAGGAGGTTTGTCTGGTACTGTATGCAATTCAACACTGGCAAACATTCTCCTTGCATTCACTACCATTGTAGGTGGATAAAGGGTCAAATCTACATGGAGTTCAACTGTGTTGAGCTTGAAGTCTCAGTATGGCTTAACAGTACACTGAATTATGTTTCTGGTTTGGCTGATATAATGTTCAAAACATTTGAGGTGAGAGTAGGCAATGCACTATCAGAATGCAGAATTTAGGGGCAGTGATTAACAGCTGCATCAGAGACTCCTCGCTTCTGATTGGTTGTTTTTCTTTGGTTGCAGTTGAATCTTGTCGGTGCAATCCAAGAACTGGATTTATTCCAAAGATTATCTATCTCATATTAATGTCAGGATATTATCACATATAAAGCAAATATGATTAAAAGTAATTTTCATAAAAAGGTAAATACTGAACTTCCAAGATCAATCAGTTAAGCTGATCAGTTAATTAAGCTACCAGTTTTAACAGCATCAAACACAAAAGTTCAGAAATGTAAACTAAAAATAAGGCAAGTTAAAATGTTGTATTGCTGTGGTGAAGTTGCCTTGTCAGGATCGTTAGCTCTGCCATATTTTAATATTTCCAACACTCTGTTTTCTTTCAGCGTGATCGCATTACCAGTTTCAGGAAAACAGGGATGAAGAAGGAGAAACCACTTATACAGCACCCAACAGATCCACTCTCGACCCAGATCGAACTGCCGGTCCCTCAGCCCCTTTTTGACGATCGCTCCATGAACCTCTCGGAAAAGGAGATCATTGACCTCTTCGAGAAGATGATGGTGAGCTTTGTATTTCTCTTGCAGTGTTTCCTCTGCAACGGGTCATCTGTAGCACTCCACAGCAGTTTTATTACAGCTGCCACAGAATGATAAATAATGAGCATTCTATTATGAAATCTTAAATTGAATCATAAATCTGTGCAAAGAAGCGCACAAGTAGAGAAACAGAGCTTCTGTTGTGTATGTTGCTGAAGGAGTTTGACAAGGCAGAAAGTTAAGTTAGAAAAGCATTTTTTTATCAATAGATTACCCTCAGATTTACTGCTGATGAGATTTTTGTTTTGTGAACAAAGCTTTACCAGGCATGCAAAAAAGATGATAAAAATGTTAATGCTTTTGAAAGCTCTCCTAGTTTTATGCAGCATCTTAAAATTGTTTGTCTTTTTACTCTGTAATTTATCCTGATATAATTCTGCTATCAAGATATCATTGTTTACAATTCTTGTACCTAAATATACAAGTCCATTTTACCAAAATGTATCACAGCATGAGATCTGAAACCAGGATATGATGTTTACATCTGCAAACAAAACTCCAGTATCTGTGATTATAGTCTCACAAACACACAGAGCTGTAACCAGAGGACTTTATCTGTGGGTGTATAGAGATCATGTTGAAAGGCAGTTTTTTCTTTTAACTTTGACAAGCTTTATGCTGAAAAAACATCAGTGTTTGGATCTTAATGTTCCATGGACAGCCACTGACTTGACTGCAGAGGTTTGTGAAATGGTTTTTACATTGTGCTCATTAAAGGCACACACAACTAGTTGCCCAGTCACTGAAGCTTATTCAGAAAGTGGCGTACACAACTGCCACGGTGACATGAAACAGTGCCCTCTCATGGGGTTGCACAAGACCGCTGCTTTGATAACCGACCCTGACTTGAAGCACAAAATGTGTGAAATTATTTAAAAGAACATGTGATTCACAGTTTCACTTTTGGAGGATGCTACAACAGCTTTACATAGTATCTAGTGTATATTGTATTAATCTGAAGATAGAGTTAAAGTACTTACAGTATATGTGCAGTATTTCTTGTAAAGTTGAATGTGTTTTCCATTCAGATGTTAAGCTTTTCTGAAGCCGAGCTCCACCTACGTATTCCCTAGGCCACTGTCAGAAGAACACGAAACTTTGAAATTCACTTTACACTCATCTGCGGGGTCAAAGCTCTGTCACACTTGTGATTTTCTCCATTGAAATGCATTTTTGGCCTTATGTACTGCAGGATTGAAATCTAACAAAAAGCTTTCAGCCCATCTCTTTGAAGTGGGGAGCTGAATTACTCTGGCTTCATTGCATAGGTTGTGTGTACTATTGTGGATAATGTCTCTTAGTGTGTATGTGTGTGTGGTACGGTGCCTGCCTTTCCTTTTTTCTCATACAATGGTCTTTATTGCCAGGGCCAGAGAAATGCGACCAGTGCTCCTGGTTTTCATCAGGCTACTGCTCAGTGTTTTCTTGCCTGGGTGCTCATCCCTGTCACTCAGTTCACCTCTCAATTACTATGTTTGTGCTCACAGCGGCGTGACATTAAACCCAGGCTTCAATTTGCTCAGTGACAGACGACACAGAAGGCATGTTTGCTGGTCTGACATTTGACAGGCCTTGACACTTGGGGTTGGAAAGTATAATTACAGTAATTTAATCAAAAAAGAAAAGGGTTATTTACTTATGTACTTTTGAATCCACCACTGTTTGCTCTCATGGACTGTAAACTTTTCTGCAGCAAAACACGGACATTACACTAGTGGGTAGTCCCTTTTGATGCTTCTAGCTTCTCTTCAGCATCTATCTGTCCATGTCATCTCTCTATTTCTTTTTATGTCATACGCACATTTTTTAGTTCCCGTTGTCTTTGCGCCCACTCTGTTATTGATTGTTTTTATGGTGCTACATGCCACAGTCTTAGATGTGTAGCTTGCTTCAAAGGGAGGGATGACCCATGCCATATTAGTGAGACCACCTACTGTGCATTAATGACTAGGAGAAAGTGAAAATATTTTTCTCTGGAAAGTGGTTACACATTGCGCTTTGTATCTCAAAGCCTAAATAGCACATAGCCTATTACTGAAAGGTCATCAAAGGGATCCGGGAAAATATAGGAAGAAACACTCAGTCAGTTGGGAGGAAAATCAAATGAATGCTTTTTAGAATTTTTGAAGCTAACCATTGAGAGCAGAAGTATATTCACTGAACTACAGCGATGAAAATGCATGAAAAATACATACTTGCAGCACTGCCTTTAGAAGGGTGTAGTGTCTTTACTCTTTCCTGTGTGTCCTGTCGTTGGATTTCCAAAGATGTGCACAGATAGAATTCAGAGCCCCTCATCAAAATGCACAGCAGTAAATCCGCTGATGAAATGTCCGGTATTTGCATCTCACTAAAGAGGCAGCTGTGTTGCAGTAGCAGACTCCAATCCAAGAGGTTCACAGTAGCACACAAAATAACATGAGAACTAATTTAATCAGTATTCAGAAAACTGTAAAGCCTTTACACTACACTTTGGTGCCACGCAAACCCTTTGCATCATCACTTAAACTCTTTATTGTCTGTAAGAGGATCATTAAAGAACAGCAGGGGTTGGATATCTGCTGAGGTCAAATACATGAACTTGTACTCTCTATCCAGACAAAAACTCCCCGATGGCTTTTGGTCTATAGTTGCCGCATATTGGCACTTTTAGACATCTGTGCTGATGCGGCCATTAGCAGTCATAGCATTACCCAAATGATGCTTTTACATGTCTGTCAGCATGAAAACTCCCAAGAGAGTGACATACTTACTTAGGATTGATTGAATTGATCTGATTTCAGTGCCAATTTGTCTCTGTTATTATTCTTTAGAGAGTGTCCTCTCATTGTCAAGAGGAGTAGTGCCTGGTGTCGAGGTGCTCACAGAGACGGAGGACCAGTGAAAGTAGAATGTGACATCGCAGTGCGGCTGTGGATAGTGTGAGGTTTTATGTGCCTCTCTATGCGCCATTGTCAGGATGAACACTCCTAGTAATAAGCTCCTATGTGATCCCTCAGCAGTTACACTCTGCACCAAGACATTAAAACCAGCCCACAGGAGAGTTACTGTGTGTGCCCTTGCACACACATGGATCAGACTTGAGGGTAGTGGACAAAATAATCGATTTGTCACAGTTGAAGCAAAACATTTTTTTTTATACATCTTCTACTTTTCTTAGATCCACTCTTCCCTGTAGCGTGGATTCTTCATATCCATTGCAGGCTCAGACACATTTGATGCTAGCCATTAATTGCACTTTTCTATGATTTGATGCCTATGGCACTCTGGATAAGGCTGTGTTTGCAGCTGCTGCGCACCACAGCATTTTGGCTTTTCTGCCCATCCCGCTGACATACTGTATATTATGTTGTTTTGAATCTGTAGCCCAACACATTACAGTTGAATGACTATGAAGTTAAAGTGCTTATACCTGTACATTAGCTATGTATGAATGTAGCACTTTTTTACATTATTGCCCATATTTGGGGGACACACAATTGACAGGCCGAAATACAAAAACAAAACAAAAAATAACAAAATTAAAATTAGATTGTAGTATTTGGTTGCAAATTCTTAGCACTTCGTGTCTTCCCAGAAATCTACGATCCACACACTTCAGCATATGTTTGGTATCATCCTGATGATGCACTGCCAGGGCTGTCATGGAGCCATCTTCACTTAATGTTTGCTTTGGGGGCTGTTCTTTACTGAGTGAAACACCTGCTCTGTTGGATTGATGTGGCTGGCTAACTTGGCCAGTGAAGAAAATGGTTGCTTTGGCTGTATTTAGGATCAATTTGTTTCTGCATTGTCCCAAAAACTCAGGGGGATATATATTTAAAAGGGGCTATGAGTCCAATTATGAGTCTGCTCAACCAGTAGGGATATGAACACTGTCAGACACCCTTAAAGCTGAAAGTCAGCTCATTAACCTCAGCCATTGTGTCATTTCAAATCCAATGAGCTGGAGAACTGAGTCATAAGAATTAAAAAATATCACTGTCTTAGCACTTATGGACTGCACTGCGTACTACACACACAGTGTAGTAATCTACTGAGACGAACAGTGCTCATAAAACTCCTGTCCATGATGCTTGATTTGCCAAGTGTTGCAGAATATTTTCCGCAAAAGCAAGACAAGTGGAGACTCAAGTGTTACAAGAGCTTGCTAGACCAACATTAGACAACAAGATCGAGAATATGTTTTCTTGGTTACTCCACTGTCATTGATACAAGCTCAACTCCTATCATTTCGGATACACCAGCAGCATATTCAAAGATATCCTGGGATTCTTTTTTATGAAGCCTGTGAGGGTATAATTAATAAAAGAGCATTAATCATTTTGGAGACTAAACGTGTAGGGCTCATTCCTCCAGTTTGCCCCCTGACAAGCGTCCCGCAGGCCCCCTTCTCCTACCCCTCCTACAATATACTCACCCCGCCACATTATGCCTCGTTTATTGAATGCCAATTAAGCAGATAAATTAGCAGGGTTCAAAGATTAATTAAAAAACCTGCTGGTTTCCTTCGGTGAAAAAACCTGCCAATTGTAAAACTTTCAGCCACATTTTTTTCCTCCCTGTTCCACAAAAAGGATGTTAATGGTTTTTTTTCCCCTCTGAGGGTATTTACTAGAGGAAATGTAGTTGGAGGAATTTAGGTCACAGTGCCCCTGGATGGGATTCCTGTCCATGCTTCACTGACAAATGGAGCAAAGCCGTTTAAATCAGATTACCTGTGCTAAGATATTCCAACCATTGTATTACAATGTTCTTGTTTAGAAGTGACACGCTTAATTTATCAGGTGAATTTTACATTAAGTCGAAAGGAGGGGAATCATTGCCAAATCAGATCAGCCAAACGAGAGGACACATGATTTTCTGCACTGCCCAGCAGAGGGCACCATGGCTCCACAACTGCAGGCTCGCTATCCTAAAACCCTGAGGAGAATGTTTTTTCTCTCTGTTCATTCCAGCCGTCTCTTTGTGAGAGAGTGCTTCTGATAAACATCCCCCTCCATTCTAATCATCATGTCATTCCCTAGCTTTTAGTGCTCTGTCCGGCCTTCACTCCATCCCCCTGATGTCTCTCACATGAAAGACCTCTTTTGTGATGCAGAATTAAAGTAGCACAAAGATAATACTCCCAATAACACACAGATACTGCCTATCCAGCCTATCTGATGTGATTGCATGGCCTCAATAGAAGCAGTGTTGTTTGATTTTGCTCTCTTGTTCGGAGTTGGGGTGTACAGTTTATATTGCTGTAGACTTGCTACTTTCGTTTGAAGGACTAATTATTACTCACAATGTTTCCAGATGCTGTCCCTGGACAGAGCAACGTGGAAACGGATCTGACGTAAAGGGTTATTGTGGAAATAAAGAAGCATTTATTTTTGCTAGTGTAACTTCTGTACTGGAAGTAATACGGCTCAAACTTTTGAAATTTAACTATTTTATTGTTTTCTATTATGTTTAACTATATAACTTATGTAGACTTGGGACTGGCTACTGTTTCACACAATTCCCTTTTCATTCTTAGCCCAGTTTTCTATAAAAAACAAAACAAAACAACAATAACAAAATATATCACAAATGCTACAACTCAGACTACTGAATAATCTTCATTTACCTTTCTGGTGTTTTTGTAAAATATATTAGCATTCCTCTTCATGTGTTGTGCTTCATTTACAGAGTACCCTAGTCTCTACCATTACTAAAATTTCTCCTCACTGTTTGTGTGTCTGTAGGAGGACATGAACCTGAATGAGGAACGCAAAGCCCCTCTGCGAGGAAAGGACTTGAGCACCAAACGCGAGATGGTGGTCCAGTACATCTCAGCTACTGCCAAATCTGTAAGTGAGAGAGTTAACCTAACAGCTCTAGTGTTGTTGACTGAAGTGTGTATTGTATAATTGTAGCTAATGAGCTGAAGTATTGTGACACTCATCACGACTCTCCAGAATGAGTTTAACCTGATCCTCTGCTTTATGGCTTGCTTTGTCATCCGTTCCTTGCACACCATCACTTCTGCCGTTGTCTCTCTCACTCACTCTTCATGCTTGAATCCCACATCTTTGATTGCCATTTTGATTTATTTTCCTCATTATTTTTCCCATTGTGCCGCAATCTGCCGTTGAAGGCTGTCAGTTATAAATTGTAGTCACTCACTCACTCAATGCTCGGTGGATGGTCCGTGCTTGCCCAGTCATGTGCTTGCATGCAGATTGTTGGTTGACCAGTTGTGTTCTTGCATGGGGATTTTTTTTTTTGCCCAATGGTGGCGGTGCCTTGCCTCATCATTTGAAAATCAAGTATGGAAATAAAGATCAGTCAGAATCTTGGCTGAAAAAAAAACAAACAAAAAAATGTTTTTAGTTTTGAGTAGAATTTTAAGCGAAGTTCAACATGAGCCTGTGATGGGTTTATAACTGCATATGCTGCACTTTATCTAAGTACTTATCAAACAACAGCTAACAGCTGTTTGAGCTTTTCATTATAAATGTTTAAGAATACGTTGCCCCCCTCTTGAAGAGTGATCTAAAACTTGATCATCACTCCAATCCAAAAACAGCAGCGAAAAGTAAAGCATTTCTGGCGATAATCCTTGAATGAATGATGAATTCTCCTATCCTCTTTAGAAGTTATGGCCAACCTTGTGAGGTGAAATTCACATCAGCACTGAAGAGAAAAAAAAGGGATTTCTGCCCCCACTGCTTTCCGAACCTGGTAGCTCTCTCTTGACATCATCATTTATTACCTTCCTCATTGTTATGGTAATTAACTGGCATTATTGATAATGATGATTATCCGAGATGATTGAATTCCTCACAGGGCCCATTATGCTTTGTGAGCACTGATATTTTATTCAAATGAATAACGTAATCTGTGTAGTCAAAGGACAGAGGACAAAATGTAATGTCTGTCAGCACCCTGCTATCACATTTAATAGGACCGAAGGAAGGGGGATGGTTAGGTGTCAAGGATGATGTATCTGTACATGCACAGACTCAAGCAAGTAGATACAGTTACACTAGAACACCTTTAAATACATAGTCAAATACTGATAAACCACCCGTGACCATGAGGACAATTTAGCTCAAACGTAACAGTTCAGGGCACTTCGGTGGATTATTCTGATAAAACTGTCATGCTGCTAGCAATCAAATCTCCTTCCCCAGTGAAAGACACTATACACACACACAAGTATTTACAATAACTATGAGAACAACAAGAGCAGGCTTTTACTTTAATTTGATTGCTTCAACAAACACAAAACCAGAAGCTCACTTGGAGAGACCTCAGCCTCTTGAAAGGTTAACAAAAGTAAAAAAATACATTGAGTATTCTCCGTATGATTCAGATCTGCACAAAATGTTATTGGGTTCTTCCTTGGCCCAGTTTCATAAAATCGGGCCAGCAGGATTTCCATAAACCTGCCGGCATACAAGTGAATAACCCAAAACCAAACCAAAAACATAACCTCCTTACTATAACAATCATCTTGCAGTAAAAACAACCTGCCCTGAATTGTTTAAGATATAAAGGGCCTACATGAAACTTGTCCAGTTCTTCTGGAAATAAGTTAAGTTTGCTCATCAGCAGATAATTAACTTGCTTTTAATAAAATGTCTTCAATAACACTATACTTGATTGATTCTATTTTGAAAACTGACCTCTGCCTTAAACAAAATTGACATGCTGTGGTCCGTCTCAGCTCATGATAGATGGAAAGAGAGAAACCGTATTTATAGCAATCTGAGTAACAACGAAGCTGCAGCGTCCCAGCCTGCAGCTTGTAACAATGTTCTATAAACTGTCTCATAGTGATCCTGTGCTCTGTCGTATCTTAAACAGCGTGATGTGAGTTTCTATAACCTCCAAACAGAAGGGAATCCTGATGAAAAATAGCTTTGGAGGCCCATGTATTGCCCAGAACCATCACACAGTATAAAATTCGATCAAATACATCAAAACAGTCCAAACAGTCCAGTCGTTCACTCATACTACATGTATGTATATTATGAGTTAGGCATCTATCTATCTGGGGCTCGTGCTGCTTGTGGTTGCTGATGAGCATGTAGTGTGGCCTACATAAGAATATATTGTATTGAAAATGTAGATTTGATGAATGTAGGAGTGGTGCATTTTGAACATGTTGGGGTGTCTTGTTTTGCTGTGGTGCCTTCACTGTTAATGTGACTCAGTCTTTTTCTACCAGATATGTTTGCAGCATTTTGAGATTGCAGTTTTTGGGGATTTAAAGGGACTTCTCACATGTTATCTCAATTTCCTGTTTGTTTGTTTGGTTGTTTGTCCTAGATGGCATTATAAGGTCCCAACAGAACATTTGACAAGATAGTGATTTTTGATATTAATCTTCCAGGAGCATCTTGTTTTGAACTTTATTGCAAGTTCCCCATGCCCATCAAATACTCAAGTTTGTATTTTTATATTTGGTGTGAAAGGTGTTGGAGCTGGAAGTTAAAATCAGAAAATATTGGTGGAACAAGAAATATCTTCCTGTATTGTGTGGCCCTTTTTTCTTGTCTGCTCAATTGAGCAAAGGCTTTGGTGCCTGAAAAAAAGCAACAAAAGCTTTTTTTTTTTTCCACAATAAGAAAGGAACATTTTAAGCCTCTTGAATAGCTTTTAGGTGCTTGAGGTTTCTTTCACAATGTGCAACTTTCTTATATATAGCTTTATCATTCATGCATGTTGATATACTACAAAAGCCATTTCTCCAAATGTATCTGGCTTCAAGTTATTGGTAATATGAGAAAAGGCTGATTGTTGCTTTGTTTACTCTTGTGAAATATGCCTTTCAGAGAAAATTCTAAGCTTTTTTTCCTCCCAGTCTTTTTAAGGGAGAATTCAACATTGACCCTGTTTATTTGAAACTGAACTATGTATCAATGGAACCTAGCTCTGCTTTTGTATGAGTGTGTTGTGGATGTCCTTGACCATCAGCTTTGCATGAACAGTTGACTTTCTCTCTAAACTTTCATTTCTTTCTTCTTGCTTTAATTGTGCCACAATTCATTTAACACTAATACAATTGCTTATTTCTCAGATCGACTTGCTGTCCATGAAAATGTTCTTGTTTTATGTGTAATGTGCTCTGTGTTAGATGTAGGAAGGGTGTGATGGCAGGATCTTGAAGGGGGATTGTCCAGTGTTACTATTGCAGTTTTAGAAAAATACTAGACTAGATAATTTGACCGATAATATTTTTTCTACATCTGTACTAAGAAGAAAATTCAGACGCTTGTGCTTGTGCAAAAACTCTGTAGTAAGAGAGATGTTTAACTTCAGAGCTCACTAGAGAGTAATTAGGGTTGGGCGATATGTTAAAGTTTTCCAACCGGCCATCGTCAGCCAAGCTGCGATTGCTGATATTTTCGCACAGGAGTGTTTGCTGGCTCTACGGCTGCCTTCCCTGCTGTCTCCCTCTGCTGTTGCTGGCCTTGTTGTGCTACCATGTTAGCTCGCTGGATGAGAGTCAGTCGCTGAGTAGTCTCGCATAGCCAGACCTTTGACTGTATATATACAGTTCATTATTTCTACACTTTGTTTTTGCACCGTGCTGCTGTGTGCAGCGGCTCATCCTGGATTCCACTGTGCAAAGTGCTCAGGTGTGATGAGGCTGCTGGAGATCTAATTAATGTTCATCAGAGGCAGACCGTTAAATTAGCAAATAAAACGACAAAAATTGACCACAAAAAAACAAGCAGTGATGTGCTCAACTGTTTGCCGATAGCTAATCTATTCGTCCAATCGCCCAACCCTAGCAATAATACCTCAGCACAAATTAAATTATTAGTTATTAGTTGGGGTCCGAGCTAAGATTGTATTAAAAATACAAACTTGTTGTTAAAGGTATACTATGCAGGATTTTCCTAATAAAAACAACATTGTATGTAAGAATCCCTCTTATTCAAAACGTATGACCCACTAGTGTGTGGCAGTGTGTGTATCTGCAGAGACCCTGCACTCTGCCTGTATTTCTCTTTCCTTTTTAATTTGCTGTGTGTGGGATGTTTTTTCGGTGTCAAACGTTGGACACTAAGCTACAAAAATAGTGGAAGCAGTGTCAGAAAAATGCAAATATAGCAAAGCTCTTTCTAAAACTGGAGTGATTCTGGGGTTTACTTTTTAGTTTGCTGAGCATTAGGAGGAGGGGTCAAATTTTAACACTGTGTTTACAAACAGCAAGCGACAATACCTGCATAGTATGCCTTTAATGAAACTGTGCTTGTCCCCCGCAAGCTCCTCCCTGACTGTTGTCTGTTCATACTCGATATAATGTCTGTTATTTTGGTCAAACTGCTCAAATAGACTTCAAATATATGTATCCAATTTTGTAGGCATCAACATCTGTGGGAAACATCTAAATGTGAGTTTCATCAGTGTGTCTCATTTCAAGTTGCCTAGCCTGCGGTATTCAGGTTAATCATTCCCCAGTGTTAGACAGTGACATGCTGCATTCACTGGAGAGCAGAGGCAGTGTGGACACACAGCATGATTAGAAAGTAGTATGTGTGCGATCAGGTGGTGGCACGTGTAAAACAGACTTTATGGCTGTCATAAACTCTTGGTAGAGGGATGGAGAGGGGAAATCAAGCATCAAATGGCCACAGACTTGGAGTGTTTGAGAGTGACAATAAAAGAAATGGAAAGGGAGATTAGAAGAGATGGAGGGAGGGGGAGCGAACGGGAGGGAGTGAACACAGAAGAGAAAGAAATGTAAAAAACAAAAAAAAGCAAGGAGCTCAGTGTGTCCTGTAACTTCCTGCAATCAAAATACATTTCCTCGAAAGCCATGTAGCAGAGAAAGAAGAGCTCAGCCACAGTATAGAATACATTTACTCAGCTGACAGACACCCTCCTACTGTGAAACAAGCCCCACAGTTGCAGTAATAAAAAACACTCCTGCTACCTGCCATTATTGACAGATAACAAGGTTAAACTCTGAGAATCGTGCTGACTGCATGGCTCAAGGTAGCTCTGCCGCACAAAGCTGACACCTGAAACCAACCTTAATGGCAGCTGATTGATATCAGCCTAGAGAGATCCTTCTGTAGCCTCTCTGTCAACAATAGCCACTGTTCCTTTTTGGGGAAAAATCTGTTAATCTATTTAAGACAGGCAGTTAGAAGTATAATCATAATTTCCTGTGTTAATCATTTAATGAATCCCGTGTCAAAGTCACCGTACCTAAACATGATGATTTATCACCTCCACAGTTGTTGACATGTTTTGATAACACTGTTGTCATGTTCGTGCTTTGCAAATTCTTTTCATTTATTCACATTTTCTCTTAACAAATAAAAAAGTTGCAGTTACCAAACAGACATTATGTTCAGTATGTACACATAATTATAAAGGTTCTCCTGTTGGCTTAAAAAAAATTCTGTGTTGTATAGTGTGTTTGTGATGTCACAAGTTACGCTAATGCCTCAACATGTAATGGAGAGGATTCTCTGGCCTACTAATGATTGTGCTGTTTGTGTCTTTTTGCACATTAACCTTCTCCGCTGATCGCTGCATGCAGATAACTGGGAGCAAAGTTGCGGTAAGTAGCCCATTATTTATTTGGCTTCTGAATCTTGTTCCTTCTGTGTATCTGTCTTTATTCACCCCCTAAACACACACACACACACACACACACACACATTTTTCTCCTCTTGGAAAGATGTGGAGGAACATGTTCCAAACTGTGCGAGTGAGGTCATTTTTATGGCTTGGATTTTTATTTTCAGTCCTGATATTGCTAATGGGCTGTAATTTGGAAAGGCTATAAATTGCCAACACAATTTCTGCATGTAAATGGTAGCACTTTCAAATGAGGGATTTTTAAATTATACGGCCTGAAAATAAAGTGGGAGGCCTTTTGTTGGTTTTTGCCGTTTCTCTTTTGAAATATATTACAGTGTATCACCTATTACCATTTGAATATTGTGATGCCAACATAGATGATAGCTTTTACACAAACACTAATAATCTGCAGTGTAATCTGTTTATCAGAGCATGTTGCATCTAAATGGTTTTAAGTGTGTTCGTTCTGTCTATGAGACACAGCTTACACCGAGAATATATTTCACTTAATAAGGCTTTGAGCACACACTTATGTGTACATACACACACTGAACCCAGTGAACCGTGGAGAAGATATCAAGTACATCTTTTCCGCCTTGAACAAAAATCTCATACTATATTCATTTAGTGGAAGTTTTCATGGTTCTATATTTGCTGTCAATACAATATATATACACACATATATATCACTCATTTTGAAAGAAATGAAGGGGAAAATAACTGCTAACAAATACAGGTTCTTGTTTTTCTCCTCGATGTCGTTTCACTTTACCTCCTCATGTGCAATAGGCCCACAAAATCTTGACAAATTTGATTTCTAGTATCAGTGTATTGGTTATAGTTTTTAATTAATTTTCTTGCAATAATATACCAATCGCCTTTTTTATGTCCCAAGATCCCATTAAGTGGCACCCTGTTCCCTTTTCTAAAGAATGGGTTCTGACTTTTTTAAGGTGCTTTA
Organism: Serranus cabrilla; assembly: GCA_903364295.1. Taxonomy (NCBI): domain Eukaryota; kingdom Metazoa; phylum Chordata; class Actinopteri; order Perciformes; family Serranidae; genus Serranus; species Serranus cabrilla. Next base: position 90,649 of record CAFUXE010000716.1, read on the forward strand.
GAAAAGAAGAAGAAGAAACACTCTGTTATTGGTTTAGCAAGTGGTGAATTGTCACTTTAAATGGTATTTCATTGCCTTTTGAGAGCTTCGTGAGGATTAAGTGGACTGTAAAGCTTAACAGGAACACAGGCAAGGCAAAGCAGCACACTGTGACCTGGCCTCTGCTCTGCCCATGCTCTCAGACAAACCTCGCTCTTTGAGGCATTTTACAGAGACATTTTGTATCGATTGCGTTTTCTCCTTCTTTGTCAAACTGTTCTTTTGTGCTTAGTTATTTCTGTGGGAAGAGTGGGTTTTTGGCTTGGCCTGTATGGACGTGGTTGGAGTAGCTCTCGATCAGGAGCAGTGGCCACATTGTGTTCAGTAAATGGAATATGACAGAACTACCCCAGCTTGTATCGTGACCGCTCATCCAAGATGTGGAGGAGGCCTACTTTCAGAAGTTCTGCAAACCGTGTCAAAAGATGCCAAACACCCTGGTTATCAAGAAGTTTCTTCAAACTCAAGAGCATAGTGAAGCATTTGACCTGACCTTTGTAACCTCTGTGTCAATCCTGCAGCAGTAGCCTTCAGATATGGCTAACACACTGAGAGCTGCTGTCATTCCTAAAAACCCCTCTGCAGTGGAAAAAAAGAGAGAGCGTTTAGCCTGGTTAGCCGATTTTGGGCTACAGTTAGCTCCCTGCTTTGCTGGCAGATTCCCATTTTCACGCTGTCAGCGTGCGTCGGTGGGATAGAGTGCTCTCAGAAGGAGAGTGTTGGTTAGGATTGTCTATAGGGAACACGCAACTGTAGCTCCTCTGTCTCATGCATGAAATCTCTCTGGCACTTTCCCCTCTCCCAGTCAGGAAAGAGGTGGGAATAGAGGGCTGTGTGAATTGGCTCTAATCCAGTCTGACCAGCGTGTAAGTGTGCAACACTGTTAAGTCTCACATGCTTTCTCCACCTCCTTAAGCAAGATTGAGGGAAATATGAGCAGCGCACATACCTGAATAACACCATTCCTGCAGGTAGACTCGTACAGTCCATATGGACCAGACACATCTTCCTCTGCAGTGTGCTGCGGATGCCTATTGACCACTACAACAGCTTTATAGCATCAGTCTCTGTAAAGATTGGCCTGATTTACGTCACAAGTCAAGGGCCACGTTGTAACAATCCATCAGTGACTCCTGCAGTGTTACTGTGAAAGTAGACTTCCGTTTCTCCGCACTAACATTGACAGGCTCTGCAGCTCAGATGGAACGCTGCTGAGACTATGAGAGTTAGAGCGTACATGAGCGAGGAAAAGGGTGTGTGCTTGGTGTGTTGAAAAGCAGCAATCTCCAGACCACAGGGAGGTGATCAATATCTGTATGACTGGACAGATGACTGCTTATTTCCATGGTAACATGCTGGTCAGCTTGGAGATGTCAGGCGGTGATGGTTAGTGCAGTTGTGTAAACATGTATATCACTGTCAGTATAGCTGTCAGTATGTGGATCTGACCAAAGAGCCAAACACACCTCAGACCTGAGAGAAAAGATCAGAGGAGGCTGCTCTCGAACTGAAATGTTTATAGAAATGTTTTCCTTTTCTGCAGAATTATTAAGTACTTTGAAGGGCATATGTTTGTGTGAACAATGCTGTCTTCCAATTTAAAGCAGTTTGTAACAATACAGAGTTCTGATGTGAAATGTGGCAGTAATCATGAAAGATCATAATTTACAAAATAACATCTAAAATCTAGTATTTGTTTGTCATTGAATATTTTTTTAGAATGACTACAAGGCTACATTTTTAGTCATTTAATCTCAGCAAAAGTGCTCAGTGTGGCTTTATATTTGACAGCATTTCAATTTAAAAGATGTTTTTATGTGTTTTACAAGCAAAGCATTGGACAAGCCTTGAACCTTGAAATGTTTTCCTCATTATCCAGTTGAGCTGAAGAAACTGATTTACCTTCAATGGATGTGAGGTATTTGTATCCCTCTAGTCACAAGTAGTTCTGCAGCTGCCAGTTATTTCTGGCTTATCAATTTATATTTTTTTTGCTTTTCATAAATCAGTTGCTTCAACAAAACAAATGAGAAATTCCCATCTAAAGCATTTCAAATCCATATATGATATTTGCTTATTTTGTCTGACCAGCAGTCAAAAGTACAAAGTTATTACATTTGCAACAATATAAAGTAGAAAATCGAGAAAAAAAACATCTAACTTGAGAAACAAATTTTAGAAATATTCCCAACAGAGTGAATGACATTGCTATGTGTTTTTGTTGTTACCTGTGCTCTTGGTCTCCTCTATTAGTAACTGCTGATGATTTACAGAATGTAGGACAACCAGTAAACGAGTAGTTATAGATAAGACCAGAGGATTGCAAAGCATCCAGATGGGAAACGAGGGAGACAGAAAGAGAGCGTTGCATGGATATGAGGACATGCAGACATCTGGCTCCTCTTTAACTCCAATCAAGTGCTCGTTCACGATGCCAGGAGTGCTTACGAAGGACCTTTAAAAAAAGAAAAAAGAAATATGGCAAGCCTGAAAGGAAATCAAGGCTCCCTCCCTCCTTCATTCCCCTCTTTACCTTTAAAAACCACATGCCTCAAAATACTGTTTTGTTTCAAGCAAGCTATTAAACTGGCTGCTGAGGGTTGTGCAGATTTGATGTGGCACACGTCCTTGGTGCTTTAAAAGAACGGCAATGAAAAATTAATCAATAGCGTGTGCCTCCCATGCCCTGAGCCAGTGTTCACCATAGATTCTATCTTAAATTAAGATCAAGGAAACATGCTCTCGCTGGGACTGTTTGAATAAGATGTTCCTTTGATTGGCTGAAAGCATATTTTAGAGTTCATCTGATGGACATAAAAAGTTGTCTGGGAGTGAGATGAGGAAGGATTTATTTATTTTATTTATTTGAATGGCGTATCTGCAAATCTGTTTTCAGGTGTTTATAATAGATATCAAATATTTGCTGCTTCATCTACTCAGGGAAATTCTATTTGCAGGTTCCTGTCTTTACTGGAAGGTTTGAGAGTGTGGTCATGTGTATAATAGCGCCTTCATGCTCCTTCCAGAAGAATACCTAATAGCATAAATATGAGCACCTGGACATTGCTCTGCACTGCCACCAGTGGTCCAGAACTCTACAGGGTACCATACCATTTAATTCACCTCCTCTGCTGTAGAGGTTTGGAAACACAAGCTTCTGGTCGCACTCAAATACAAGTGTATAGGAGGATTTAGACTAAATTGAAGTTTCTGAAAAGCTTTGGAGCTTTCAGAGGCTTGACACACCTTGCCCAAATCAATACAGTTCCTACCAGAGTCTGCACTTCCCAAATCTCTACAACAGAGGTGCAGAGTAGAGCCTGACAGATATATTGGTTGACCGATATTCTGATTTGGCCTGTCAAAGGCATATCGGTTTCTGAACATATGCTATATGTATATATGCTGTATATAATGCAGCAAAATCTAGCTTGGTTTGATTTTTAGCTATTTATTTTCTCCTACTTATTCTGTATTTTCTTAGTTATCATTTATAGAATTGGCTGACAATATAATGAATTGTTTGTATAATTTATAATAATGTTAAATATTATTTAATAAAGTTTTATATTTGAAAAAGTAGCTCTCTGGGTACATTTGCAGAGTGGTGAGAAATTGGTGCACAATCCATATAAAAAAGGTTTATTTTTATTCCAGCTCATAAAATTACTATATCGGCCACCATATTGGTGGTTGGTGAGCAACCTTTCCCCACTAAAGGCATTTGTCTCAAAAATCCCATATTGCTTGGACTCTAGTGCAGAGTAACGTGTTTAGCTCTATTTGTTTTCATACTGGCTGTTAAAAATCATATGACCTGTCGCATAAAGTTACCGCTCCCATACCAGTCTGTGTTTTTGTGTTTTAATATGCAGAAGAACCAAACAAAACAAACATCTAAAGACTGACAGACATACACGGTACTTACAGGGGTTACAAATACCAGTAATTGACATAAAACAGCCTCACAATGTTTGCAATGGTGATTCATTTACTTTAATCTATGTAATTTTGTGAATTTTGGCCCATTTTCCTCCACTTTTGGAAAGCTCGATTTATGCTACCTCTGCTGTTGGCCTGCGGAGTGTGTGGACAGCCATATGCTAATGACAGCCAGTTGTGTTCATTGGAACGCACAGCCAAGCCAGACGTGCTGCTGTTGTGGATGGGAAGTTTACCCTTGACTCACCTGTGCGCCACTTACTTTGAAGTGTATTCCTTTTTCACAAAGTGTTTTTTAACCCCTTGTATATTATCACTTCAAAGTGTGAGGGCCATCAGTCCAACTACAGTTGCCTTGAGCTCAGCCAGGATGACACAGTTTTTTATGGGATTATTACACTTCTCTAAATATTCAGTGAAGTCATATTGGGTTGAGATAGCAACAGAATTTGAGTATTAGTGCTTCACCAATGCAGTAAGCTGTATTATGCTGGAATGCCTGTTTCTGCCTTACACACATACATTCTGTACATACAATTTAACGTGTGACAAAGTTCATCTAGACAAAGCATTGATGTACTATTTATTTGTTAATAATGTCCTGGCTTGGGTCGCATTTGTCATGTAATGTTGAACTTAAAGGCCTACATATGCTTTATCAATTAATGTTGCTAGTTTCTGCTGAATGGCTTGTCTTGAGGCGTTCGTGGTTGGATTGACCTTTGCGGGCTGTGGAAGAAGCAAAGGTTTAGCTGTGACAGAGGGTGGGCTGTGTGGGAAGGATTAAGTCAACACTAGCTCCCACTGGGGATGAGAAAAATAGGTTACTCTTCCATCAGCATTTGTCTTCTTTTTCTTTTCAGTTTTTATCTTTTCATTCTTGCCTTCTTCGCTACCTTTTATCCTTCCCTCCTTCTCCCCTCACACATCTCCTCTCTATACAACATATGTCTTTTCAAAGGCAGAAACAATCATTCCTCTTCAATCAGAAGGGGAGAGCTGGATCTCGTTATTTTGAAGGGAACATGAAAGGCTGGAGTGGTCACAGTATGCTGATATTGGATTGAACAGTGGCTATGGCAGTGCTTTATAGTCTCTCTGTATTTGTGTTGGTGTGTGCACATCTTTCAGTGTCTGTGTGTTTGTGGTAAGTAGCACTTTTTTTCTCCATGCAGTTCCAATAGACTTGGATATTACAGCTTGGATTTAGATATTGTGCAGGGGAGATGGAGTATGATAGAGTACTTTAGAGAGAGGATGGGAGGAAAAAATAGGATTCTTAGTTCTGTTGATTGTATATCTGTGAATTTTATGTACTGTATGCACATCCCCCCGCCCCATCCCCAGTGATAGAGCTTGTGAATACTGGCTATGCTCTCAGTTGTACATCTCTCCCCCACAGCTCTGTCACACACTCAACGGCACTGTCGGCATGCTCAGCTCGGCAGGAGGCTCCTGCAGGGCCGCATTAGGCTCCATAAACTTTATAGCATATTTTTACAACCCGCCTCTCTGTATGCATCCACCATCACATCCCATCGCATCTGCTTTAACTGTTCACACAGCTGTGAAATTCTGTGTATCCCCATGTTTTATGGTTGCCTGCTCCTCCCGTCACTCCCGATTTCTTTATTTGCTCCTTTAGCTTTTTGATATCCTTCTCTACATCTGTGTATATTTAGTAAGTTATTTGCTTTGGTTGATGGAGTTGTCTGCTTTTCCTAGATGCTATCGTGGAGAAAGCTTGCAGTGGGTGATGTGAAACTGCACTTCTGTTCATAACCTTGCCAAGCTCTCTCCTCTTGTGCATTTCTAATCGTTCCAGATGCAGACTTCACACTGACAATGCTGTGGACTTGCATTCCAATGTGGGCAGTGTCCAGGAAAGCTTATGCACAGACCCCGCTGATTTGTGATATCTCTGCTCCATAAATGACACTTTGCAAGGTTTGAGGACAAGAAGGGCAAAGAAAGGCAGCTGTTGACAGACACCCACGGTTAACATGAGTGGAACCCAAAGTTGTTGTAGCTGTCGGGTTAGGAGAGAGTCACATTGATGGCCTGCTTATAATCCCCTCTGCTCTTGCAGTAAGCCCACCAGGCCCTGTGGGAGCGCCTTACTGCTCAGCCAACTAGTCCACTCAGCACAACACTGACTAACAAGGTATAGTCTCTGCCTATCAGCTACAGTGTTTTCATAGCGCTGTCATACTTGGACGCACAAGAGTAAAGCCACATAATCGCCTCATCAACAGCCAGGTTCCCCCCCGATTCCCCAGACAGCTCTCTGTTGTAATGATTGGTGACATGATCAAGGCCAGATCAGTTGCTGTGTTATTGTCTGGCTTGCAGATTCTTTTCTAAGGGTGCTCAGGAGAGATGGACCACAGTTTTAAAATGTCAGCCTTCAAGCCATATCACTTTTTAGCTGTTTTGCCAGTCGTGCAGGACTGGTTGTTTGGCTCCTCCTCCCTAGTGAATGAATGAAAGAATGACTGACTGCCCGAGTATAAATAAACTACCCATGTGTTCGATATAAAGGCTCGGGCTGTTACGTTAAGCTTGGTCGGTAAAGCAGAGGTTAGCTGCGCCAGAGAACAAGGGTAAATCCTGACTGAGTTGGCACTATCTCTTCATACATGCTGGCTTGGATGGTCTTAAACTGCCAAAAGTGGTCGCAGCTTTTTGCAAATTAGATGGTTTCTCCTTTGTTTGCTTTCCATTGTGCCTTGCCAAACTTTGTAGCTGTGTATTAAGGGCAGAGAATAGTATTCAGTAGGTCTTCAGGGATGTTTCACAACAGCGCTGATGGCATTGTATCTTAGTTTTTTCTGGCTTGCTGAGAGTGTATCATCTTCAATGCCATAGACACAGTAGCTGGTCATGCACGGTCATGGTCTGCCTCTTCCTAGACAGATGCGGGAACAGCTGCAGTTCTCCAGTCAGTATTGTAGTACTGAAGGCTAGCACTTGGTGGCAGTGGGTGCCCATTGAATTGGCCAGTTGATGCAGTGCATAGGGGAAGAAAAGCCACATTGTTGCTATGGAGTTGACCTAATGGGTTTCTCTCAGCCCACGTAACACACCTTTATGTGTGCCACTAATGTCATTTGTTAGACGTCTGGTCTTTAAAGGGGAGAATAAGAGTGAAATGGCTCAACAGCATTCTATTGCTCTGTCTTCTCTGATCAATAATTTCACCCTCCTACTGGAGACAAAGGGGGAAAAAGAAGGATGAAGAACAGATTCATCATTATTATCTTTCATGTGAACAGATTCTGAAGTGAGACTGTCTCTGACATGGTGGAAGACAGCTAAACTCTACCGGGTCCACTCAGTCTTTTTTCCTTTTAACACTTCACTTGCTCGATCAGGGCCTGTAAGGAATCACGTCTTACCGACCTGTTGTATTGACCGCTCCGTTATGCAGTCATACCTGAATTATTTATTAGACTGGCCCCACACTGATGAACAGATGCAGTCCCACACCAACAACACATCAGTTATGCTTACAGAACCACGCCATTGATATTACTGTCTTTCCTTCTGGTTCCCTCTGTATATCCCTCTTATGTATTATGCCAGCAGACTGACACCACATCACTGTCTTAGTCTTTTTATGTATTCTGTTGCAGTTGCTTTCCCTCAGAAATATGAGCATCAAATCTCTTTTGTGACCCCACCTCACCACGTGAGCCACATTTGCTCATTGACACCCTTAGCTCTAGACATGACACAGATTCTTGGCCACATGTGTTCTGCCGAAACACGGTCTCGGTTGGGAATGACTTTCATTTATGGCCCAGGTTGTTCTCAGCGTAGACATCGAGACAGAGTGGCACATCTTTGCTCCCCCACACATGCTGTGCTCACTATTTCAACTTCTTCCACCTTGTCATTCGGCTCAGGTGCCCTCACTAACATACCACATCAATTTTTAATGCACAGCCATATGGTGGTCTTGTTTTTCTTCAGGTACTGTGCCAAGAAATATGAGTAAAATAAAGCAAAAAA